>JABFPM010006270.1:0-10322 GCA_022817325.1 Idris sp. 1 HC-2018
GTTGTCAATGGGCTAAATAAGAAAATCAGTCGAAACCGCCACAAAAATATGACTTATCCCCTTTTTTTCAACGATAAAGGTTGAAAATAGGGTAAATATAACTATATTTTTATCAGTCAATTTTTATCCGATTAACTTGAAATTTGACACAGTTATTCTTGATAGCATAATAAAACTTTTTGTAAGACAGATTTTTGATTTTTTGGCTTGATAAAAAGTTATGCTTGTTTGGGCGCGCAGGTGCACAAAATAGGTTATTTTAGTACTATTTTGGCGTATTTTTCATATTCAAACTAACATAATTTTTGTTTAAACAAATAAATAAAACATCCGTCTTACAGAAAGTTTTATTATGCTATCAGGAATAACTGTGCCAAATTTCAGGTAAATCGGTTGAAAATTGGCTGAGAAAAATTAAGTTATATACAAAAACACAACAAAAATTAATTTACGAGATAATCACGTTTAAAGTTTGGAAACGTTTTTTCAGTATCTTTCACGTTTTTTCATATCTAATTACTATGTACAAACATAATATTTCAATCTATGATGCCTAGGCCATAATTAGGATCTTATTTGGCCACTTTAGCTTTTTCGACTTTTCCGCATTTTTTGGTAGCACCTCCTTTTAATAATTCCTAGGTGCGCTACATTAATTTCATGTATTGTATCAAAAATTTCAGGAACTGTCAAACAGCTAGACAAATTCTAACCTTAAGTACATCAATAGTTTTTTTAGTAATGTTTATTAGAATAAAATAATTTGTTATGAAATACAAAATTACCTAACGAAAGATTTATTAATTTACAAAAAAAGTGAAACGGTAATTTTTTTCCGTATATAGGACATACCTGGTTATTACTGCAAAGTAAACATCATACCTGATTTTTAAAATTTTATTTTTACTTTTTAGAAATATTCGCGTAAGAAAAATTACCGTTTCACTTACAGAAATTATTCTTCATTTTAATTCAGTAATAAATTCATGGGTGAGACACAAGAATTTCAAGTTTTAATTTAATATTTTATTTCAAAGTAAAATGTATTTTTGTTTAAATCAATAATATACAATTTCTTCAATTATTTATGTCACAATTACTTGTTTTATACAATTAATAAATCCTTCAATATGTAAATTTTTATCAAATAACAAGTTATTCTATATTGTAATAAACATTACTATACTCTCGGAAATATTCTGTTTGTAACCAAAAACATGTCTTTTTGAATCATAAAACATTGATTGAAAGCAACAATCATTTTCTATCAATGCAAATGTAACAAACATTATAGCGCATGCGTGCACTTCTCCGCAGTAAAAAGAGCAGGGTATGACAATGTAAATAAAACCTAGTTGACGGCATGACGACAACGTGGAATAAATTTTAAATTTCAAAAAACTTTAAGATTGTTATAATATTATTGTGAATAAAATGTGTGATAAATTTGATATACTAAAAATTCTTATGCCTACCAAAATATAACCTATAATAGAAACTGGAGTTTATATTCCATATAATCAAGTTCAATGAAATGTTTGTTTTGTCACAATGCAAATGTCCATTTTGAAGTGAAAATATTATATTGAAAATGATTATCACTTGACTCAATGCAAAATACTATCGGCAAGGGTTGGCAACTGCGCACTCCCTATAAAATTTCGCAAGAGTTTCATATGTTTTTGAAGAATTCCAAAGAATTTAAGTATTTTTTTTAGGAACTCCAAAGATTTTACGGAGTGCACAGAGAATTCCCGGGAGTTCCAGAGAGTTCACAAGTAACAAAAACAATTAAATACATGAGGCATTCCATGAAAAATTTACACCTATAGTAAAAAAACAATAATATTTACTTTTTTTATTGTTCTTTATAGAAAAAGAATCAATTCGTATTTTTTCGTTTTTGTTGAAATTTGATATTTTTGACTTTATGATTTGTTGAAAAATTAAAGATTTTGCGCACACGTCTTTGTAATTAAATTTTTATTGTATTCCCATTTAATAACAAAAAAATTTCACTATACTTTCTTAAAGCAATTTTTCTTGAACTTTAAGAATAACAACATAAAAATTAATTTTGTTTTGTTTTTAACATAAAAAATTGCAATTTTTGGAAAAAAATTGTTTTTTCCCGAATTTGGGTCCGTTTGATTTTTTTCATATTTCAACAGTATAAAGTGTAATCAATAATGAAGCTGTTTTCAAATTTTTAGAATGGAATAATAATTAGTTGAAAAGTTATGAACAAATGAATAACGCCGTGCACGCGTTATACGGTAAAGCTCAAGACTAGTTGAAGCAAGTTTTAGAGCGCGACATAACAGAACGTCTACCGTTCTTTTACCGTTGTTTTATTTGATTAAAAACACAAAATTATATAGACTTTTAACTAATTTTCTGAAATTATAAGTGATTGAACAAATTTCTTCTACAAAATTTAAAAATCGTTGTTCTAATCCGTTTAAAATTGCGCCGCATAAGATAACAAAAGGTTTGCGAAAACCAATTGCAACTCTGTTAAAACAAAATCCAGCATTAGAAGCTAATGATTTGATATGTGCAGTTCGCACATCTTTCAGTTAACTCATGCAAAATCTACTGCTTATACGGTCAGCGCAGCGTTATTCATTTGTTCATAACTTTTCAACTAATTATTATTCCATTCTAAAAATTTGAAAATAGCTTCATTATTGATTACACTTTATACTGTTGAAATATGAAAAAAATCAAACGGGCCCAAATTCGGGAAAAAACAATTTTTTTCCAAAAATTGCAATTTTTTATGTTAAAAACAAAACAAATTAATTAATTTTTATGTTGTTATTCTTAAAGTTCAAGAAAAATTGCTTCAAGAAAGTATAGTGAAACTTTTTTGTTATTAGATGGGAATACAATAAAAATTTACGAATTGATTATTTTTCTATAAAAAACAATAAAAAAAAAATAAATATTATTGTTTTTTTACTATAAGTGTAAATTTTTCATGGAATGCCCCATATATTTCTTTACGGAAATATACGACAGAAAAATATATAATACAAACTTAATAATCCCTGTAGTTTTTTGCAGAATTCTCTAGCCAATTAGTAATTACAACATGATCTTGTAATAGCTAAAAATCTGTGCAGTATAAATATACTGATAACTATAAATAATTTTATAGTAACTGCCGATGCTCCAATAATAATCGTATAACTTTATTCGAAACTACTTTTAGAATAATATAGGTTTTTCTGCCAATAGTATTGTGATAATTTATTTTTATGGCATTCAGAGCATTTTTCAAGTATAAATACTTCCAATAACAAATGTTTTTGAAGCAGGTAAGAATAACTTATAATTACTGAAAATTAATAACGGGGTTTCTAGATATGCTATTAGTATAACTAGAATATATGTATGACTTAAAATTCAACGCGAACACTACACAATTTTAATCATATTTTATAAAATATGAAAAAAAATGAAATTACTTATTTTATTATTATTTTAAATACAATTTTTCCTAACTAAAATAATCAAAATTTTAAAAATATAATTTTATTTATTTACATTTTTTATACAACTGAACGCCGTACACTGAAGTAATGCGTCACCCTAGACCACCTTTGAATATTTTTTCTACCAAGTATAAGGACAGAAAAACCACTTCTTCTATTTTTTTTTTCATTTATTTATTACATTTCAGCCCTTCCGACCAGGAAACGAGATTTGGTACACACAACAAGAATAAAATAAACTTAAAATATCTAATACATAATTTAACAATTTCACTTATAAATATACATAGTTACAACATTACATAGATTTATTTTCACTCTCTTTCTTCTGTTTTTTCCGTTACTGTTTTCTTTTTCCTCATTTGTTATTCCGCCTTCTTCTGCTGCTTTCTTTGTTTTTTTACTTTTTTTTATTTCCTCTTCTGATATATCTTGATCACTTTCTGTCTTTTTTCTTTTTTCTTCTATCCCTTTTCCATTTTTTCCTTCTAGTAGAATCTTGCAGTATTCATTCCACTGATGTTTCCCTATCTTGTTTTCTACTGACGTTTTTTTCTTCCTGTATCTATTCAAAAATTTCCACGCCTCCGTTTCGTTTTTGATACTTCTCAGTTGTGCTTCTTCTTTTTCTCTTTTTTCTATTTCTTTTTGCCTGTAAAACTTCTTCCACCTACTTTTAAGTTTCCAAAACTCTTCCCGTGTTCCTTTTCTTTTTTACCACTTCTCATAAGCCCTTTTTTACTTCTCTGTTTTGTTTCGTGCATTTTCTGTCCCACCAAAATTTTGTATCTCATTTTTCTCTCCTTTATTTTAATTTTCTTTCTTCTGATCGCTTTGTGAATGGCTCCTTTTAATTTTACCCATTCTTTTTCAACTGTTCCATTCATTGTGCCTTGTACATTCCATTCTTGCAATTTCGTTTTGCAAACACATACGTCTTCTTCTGTCCATAAGTATATTTCTCTTGTTTCTTTTTCCTTCTTTTTTTCTTTCACCTTCCTTCCTTTTAAGGGACGAGACCGCGTCAAAAATCAAGTCTATGAAGGGTCTGTTCAATTTTGATGAAACTTTGGTTATATACGTAATTTTACATAGGGAATACAATGGTGTAATCGATTTTTTAAAAAAAAACATTTATGGGGTTCTATGGTGAAGTTTTTTTTATGGGAAAAAATTAAAAAAAGCGATACGTAGCGGTGTTAAGGATGGACAGTACAGTTCACATACAAAATTTCAAGTCATTGCATAGACTCCTGTGAAAGTTGTGTTCAATTTGGTAAAATTAAAAAATTAAAAAAATTAGATATACATGTATTTTTTATTAAATTTCAATTTTTTGAAATAATCTGACTAATTTTTCAAGTATATTCAGAAAGAATATTTATTTTGTGGAGAATACAATGGTGAAAATGAATTTTAAAAGTAGAAAAAAAAATTTTATGGGGTTTTTATGGTGAAATTTTTTTATGGGAAATAATTTGCTTTTTCGTTTGTTGTTTGCTTCATTTCTTTTTCTAATTTATATTTCCTTCCTTGTATATTCCATCCTCTTTTTTCATTTCAAGTCCGTTTCCTCCGTGCTAAAAATTCTTGTCCCTTTCTTGGTTACAACCTCTTTTCTCTTCTCTTTCCAATTCTTTGTTCTCCCGTTCTTCTTGTTTAATTAATTCTCATTTTATACACTTATCCTGTACTCAATTCTTCTTTCGATAGCAGATCGATCGGAATAACTCCGGCTATTATGAGCCTAGCCTGTCTTGACACCGTCCAGTACGAGCACACTACGCCAAACGCAGTTCTTTATTCTACTGCTGGCATGCCACGTCTGTAACACTTCATCCGCAGAGCGTCGACCCAAACCGCTGCTCCATAGAGCAAGGTGGAGTGTCAATATGAGCAGTTTTCGTTCGTTTGGTCTCGCACCAAACATGTTGAACCTGAGCCTTCTCAAAGTGTTGTCATTCGCGCTGCTTTATCGGTGGCAGTTTTGATATGTTAGGAGAACGTCAGCTTAGTGTCAAGCGTTACTTCCAAGTATCTTACTGCTCCCTTTGTCATAGTGCGCTCGTCTAACACTGTCACTGACATGAAAGTATCAATCCGCTTTCTTGTCAGCATAACAATTTAGGTTTTTTTGTCACCAGTTAAAGACCATGGTCATTTAGCCAGCCATACGCTCGCCTTATTACCTAATTAAGTTTTAATTGTGCTGCTTCAAATGTGCAAGCCGTGATGATTGCGACAACGTCATCTGCATATGTTGAAAGAAATACAGATGACATTGAATTTTCTGGGATCTCCAGTTCGAGGATACCGTTGTACTTAACGTTTCATAAATCGGATCCAAGGTTTGAGCCCTGTGCCGCTTCCATAGTAACTGTTCTCTCACTCTGAGCTCGTCCGTAGTGTTGTAAATCAAGACATGTTTGCTCAGGCAATCTTGGAGCATATTCATCAAATGTGACGAGCGATGTTCGAGGGTTTTTAAAACATCCGTCCACTTGAGCAAGTTGAAATCGTTCTTTTACTCGAGTGATAACTTCCAGTTTGTGCATCACAGCTCCCGTCGCTTCTTTTCCCTCTTCGATGGTAAATTCATTAGCGGTGAAACCGTACTTCTAGGGTGATAAGCCCCTGGCTTCTCGTATGGAACTGAAAAACCGGGATCTTAGCAGCTTTTCAAATAATTTCCCAAAGGCATTATCTAAAATGCACAAAAGGCAATACGCGATAAACGGACTGATGTCGTTCTTTCCCTTATCTATAAGCAAAAGCTGTTACTGTTTCCAAGGTTTCACGTAAGTGCCCGATGTTAAACATACATTATACATGTTTAGTAGCACATCCGGTCTGGAAAGTACAAAGACTTTAAGTTCTTTTGACGCTGTCCCGACTGGGCACCTTTTTATTTCGTATCATGTATATCGCATTTGTCAACTAGTATTTATCAAATAGAACAAAGGAATACTGTCGATGACGTGTGCCACAGCTGTTGGTTTTGGATGTGTTGGAAAGAGATTGTCAACTATAAAATCCAGTGGTTGGTGCCGACCGCCACGTCACGCTTTCGTATGCCCGGTCCCATGGGTCCGTATTGACTTCTTGCTCTAAGGCTTTCCATCATCGACGTCTGCTGCGAGTAATCTACTTTTCCAAGGTTTTCCTAGCAGTCTTATATGCCAATGGGAACGGTTCAAGTTCTTACTTGTTTTGACAGCATGTAGCACGTCGTTTACAATGCAAGCAGTCACGCTTTAATGTTGTCGGTGCACTAATAAGTTGGGACTTTGGTTCTGTTACGTGACTTTTTTGGCATTGAGGAGTCACATGCGTCACTCAAAACGCGCATAGTTTCTGCAATCATGATCTCTGCCTGTCTTCACGCTGCATTCACGCTGAAGATAAGGATTGCGGTGCTCTGAAGCTCAAATATCGATAGAAAGACATCGCGATTCATCTTCAAAACATTCCATCGACACGGTGTTCGTACATTCGGATTTCGTCTTATAGTCTTTCATCAGCAGTAAATTGAATGTTCTAATGATTGCTGCCGTTAAAGTCTTCCAGCCACTCACCAACCTCTCACGTCTAGGGCGACGAGTGTGATATCGGGGATTTTACCAGTACAATCAGCCTTCCAGAATATTAAAGTTGATCCTGTATTGAGGATCGTCAGGTCCGCCCTGGCAAGTTGGTTCCTGGTAGTTCCCACTCAACAGCAGTGGCGTTGAAATCCTCAGCCAATATTATCCATCCTTGGAAGCCTCCGGAAGCGTCCTCAAGTTCATTCAGTTTTGTCCGAAATGGGTCTATAGGCTCATTGAATTAACAACTAACATAAGTTATTTCACCCACTTTAACCCAAACAAAACCTGATTTTTTTCCTGTATTCACGTCAGAAACTGCTCTTTTACTCTGCAGCCATATCGCTGCCTTACACTGAGAAACCGGTTAACCTAACCTAAGTTTAGTTGTTTTTTACCTGAGTCCAGTTATTTTTAACTAATCTCATGTTATTTTTTCAACCAAAGCTCTCTGGTTGGATACACGAAACAACTAAATAAGATCTATTTTTCTCTCGCTGACTATTTGCGCTGGCAGATGGTCGGCTAGCAAGCTGCAATGCATGTTGCCCTGAAGAACCCTCGATCAGACTTTGACTTTGCCTAGTTCAATCCCAGTCAACGTTCAAATACTTAAAAAGACCTTAAAGTTGCGCTCAACCACGCAGATTTGTAACTAAAACTTACCCATAATGCGCCTCAGACGATACCGAATTTCAGCTTTTGTCGGTTATCTGTAAGTTTACTTATCTAGAAAACATTAAGTGGACTTTAAGTAGACTTTGCGAAATTAAATATAAATTAAATAATATAATTTTTTTCAATATTTGTATTTATATGTTAATTTCATTATTTTAATATTTTTTAGAAAAATTATTTTGTTGAAAAAATTTATAAGTTATTTAAGTTATATGTAATTTCGCAAAGTCTATCTAATTAAAGTTCACGTAATGTTTTCTGAATAAGAAAGTCCTTTTAAGTGGTTGAAAGTATACTGGTATGCTTTTTCCTAGAGGAAAGACAGAGAACCCATTTTTGACACAGGACGCTCTTTAAATATCTTAGACTTGTATCCGGATCGTTGGATATTCAAATAAATCTAAGGCGTATAGAATCTGGGATCCATCAGCGAGAAGAATCATCAAAAGTCGCGACGTAAAATTCGTCGACATCTCATCAATCAACGAAGTCGTCACAGAAGATCACATGGAAATCATATTCGATACGAATCTGAAGAAGAACAACGAAATAACTGCTTAAACTGTTCCGAAAACCGAAGAAAAGGAATGGTACAAGAAATTAAACTAAAAATTATGCGATTTTGGACTGAACTCTTCATCCTATGACAGATGTGTCTACACGATGAAGACCGCTGGAGTTTTCTTGATCATCATAGTTTACATTGATGATCTAATCGTTGCGACCAATGATTCTGAGATTTTAACTAAAATCAAGAAGAGCTTGACGCAAGATTTTCGGATGGAAGTTCTGGGACCCTTGCACTATTGCTTAGGGATTGAATTCCACCAAAATCACGCGAGCAAAACTTTCATTTTGTCACAACAAGTGTTGAGACAAAAAGCCTATGTTGAATGACAATGTTCTAACAAAACGAAACGACACACTGTGATTATGTGATTTATTTAGATTACTACAAAAATGTTACACGAAAAATTTTATAACAAAAATACTTACATATATTTAATAATTAAAATAAATAAATTAAAATTGAGTTATTGTTAATATTGTTTTATCAACTTTTTTGTGTAGACATTCACGGTTGTCACGAATACTTCTCGAGTTTTCAACTGAAATAAAAAAAATTCGTTTTTATTATTACAGACCAGGCTTCTTAGCCTCGAGCCTCAAATTTTAAATTTTGAATTTGTAACAAAATGGCGACTATGTAAAAATAAAATTTCTATTGTTCGTTAAATTTTTCAACTTTAATTGAACATATTCTTAGAACAAATCAAAAATTCAAAAAGTAGTCGATGGCTAAAAACGTATATATGTAGTGAATATTTCCTCAAAATTTGACAGAAATCGGTTCAATAGTTTACGAAATATACAATTTTAAATTCAAGTCCTCTTCTTGCAGTTTCTGCAAACTTTATAGAACTTCCACATCATTTACATTTAACATAATGCGAAATAACAGAAAATACGTGAAAAAAATTCAAAATTCGATAATTTATACTTTTATTAATCTGAACATCTTTTTCCATGTTTTTATTTAATTTTTTAGCCGACACACTACGCAATTCTTTTTCATTTTTTCGTTTACAACCAACCAAGTTTGTTGGTTTTTTCCTCCGAATTCTATCTTTTTATTGAAATCCTTCTTTTAAAGATTTTCTACTTACTTTTGAACCAGAATTAAAGCTCATTATAGCATAAATTAAGTAACAAATTCGTAAATAATTTACTTTAAATAAAACTATTATTTTATAAATAACTAATTTACTAACAAAATTAAACTGTTACTTCACTACAATGTGATGACCTGTTAGTATCAAAACAATAAATATAACTGGCAAAAACATTATTTTACGCAAAACTATGTGCAATCTACTCAACCGCGCTCAGACAGATCACGAAAATGTAAAAAAATTGATTTTTTCAATCCATCTAGATGTATATGCCCCCTTAAGGGGACAGTGAAGCGAAAAATGATGAAAAATCGAGAAAAATGGAAAACAAATGTATAGCATTTTTTGACATTTTAAATTATCTACTTTCGTGTTGTAAAAATTTTTTGGAATCTCGTTTAAAAATAGTGAAATTTACGATTTTGTGTGGTAGTGTAATAACAAGCAATAACAAAATTAAACTTCAAATCGATTTTTCTCGAAAACTTTTTTTTTCATTTCTCTAACTTTGAAATGTTTTCCCTGCACGTCAATTTTAATCCGATTTACTATTTGTTTGAAAAAATTGTAGATAATTTAGCTGTCTATAAATTATTAGCGGATTACCATGAAGTATTAGCGGATTTTGCTCAAACTAATTTGTTCAAAATTTATTAATAAAAAACTGCAAAAATTAACCGATTTTAGCCTGTTTTTTCGATGTTTTTCACTTGTAAATTCATATTTACTAACAATTTAATGTGTTAATTATTTTTTCTTGAATTTTTATATTATAATAAATAAAGAAAACTATATTTTCCAAAAATAAAATCCTCCTATATCAAACCTTTAATTTATGTTTTTTTATATGTCTGATTAAATTCACTTTTTTCACCTAATTGTATTAT
>JABFPM010006271.1:0-10321 GCA_022817325.1 Idris sp. 1 HC-2018
CGCATAGCACGGCACCAGTGTCGATAAGGAACCCGACCGCACTATTTTTGTCTTTGATCACTAGGCGGCGTGGTGTAGGGCGGTTGTCGTTGACCGCCATTAACGACCGCCCGTTTCGTTTCCCGGCAAAGGCCTGCCTGGTTGCCGGGCTCTGACCTGGTGGCTCTGGAACCTGGTGCATGGCTCCTTGCAATTGACGGCGTCGTCGCCGAAGCACGCATGGTACCAGCATAACCCAGGGTCACGGGTTCGAGAACGGGTCCGGGAACGGCTCGGCGTCTGTGATCGGCGCCGGCCTGATGAACGTCCGCGATCACGGCTCTTTTCCCGGAGCGCGGCAATTTCTCGGTCGTGCACGTCCTGACGCTCCGCCACCCTGGACGTCAGTTGCGCCAGTTGCTCGCAAAGCCTCTCCAGCGAGCTGACTGATACGGCTGACACTTGTGGCGCCGGGCTGCAGCTGGACATCGTGTCCATGATTTGGTCGGCTAACCTGGCAAGGTCTGTGAGTGGGGCGTCCTTTGGCTGCGCTGCGAGGCTGGCTTGGACGATTGGATTCAGCCGTGACATCCAGAGAGATCGGATAATCTCATTGTTCGCCGTGCTCGCCGGGGCCAACTCCTGGAGATGGCGCAGGTACTGCGATGGTGTGCGGTCTCCAATTGGTTGGCCCTCCAACAGCGCTCTCGTCTTCTGCTCCTGCGAGCGACTGTAGCGCTCCAGGAGTGCTTCCTTGAGGGCCTCAAACGGCCTGTCCTCGGGCGGGTTCAACAAGAGGTGTTTGACCTCTTGAGCATAACGGCCGTCAAGATTTTTTCCGACGGCACGGAACTTGGCACTACTTGAAGTGATCCCCAAATCCTCGAGGTCCCACTCTACCTGCCGGAACCAGAGGTCAGGGTGCTCCGGTGAGAATGGCGGCACCTTGATCCGGTTAGCGGCGGCAATCGGCGTGTCCTCACTTCCGTTCACCATTTTCCGCCTTTTTTTTGTAACG
The DNA here is from genome assembly GCA_022817325.1 of Idris sp. 1 HC-2018. Taxonomy (NCBI): domain Eukaryota; kingdom Metazoa; phylum Arthropoda; class Insecta; order Hymenoptera; family Scelionidae; genus Idris; species Idris sp. 1 HC-2018. The sequence goes on from JABFPM010006271.1 coordinate 998, forward strand.
CGAGAGAAAAAACAAATCACGTCGGGGTCACCACTAAAGCGCGTTGTGAAGTTTAGGGGAAAAGAAGGTGGACGACACGGGGATTGTAACAGTAAAATAAATTTTATTATGCGTACATAACTTTGACCGTCGCGAGTCTCGTGACAACGTCGTGTTGTCGAGTCGGAGTCTGTCACGTCAGAGAGAGTTTTCTTGTCCGCCGGCCGGTTTTTATGTCCTCTTCGAGGGTCGGAAAATTCCAGGGGATGGGCCGACCCCCGGTCATTGTTTTCCTACTTGAGTGGGAAAAGTCGGACCCCGTTTGGCTGATTTTCCACCGAGGTGGGAGGTCAGCCGAACGGCCTAGGCGTGCCGTGAAAACGACCGTTTCGTCTACCTGGAAAAGGTCGACATCTGGTGCACACCGGCGCCTTCATCGGCTTGCGCGGTGCCTTTGAAAACTGCCGGAGTGTTTCCCAGATGTCCACCAGTCTTCCGAGCACCGAGATCGGCACGTACTTCACGGTCGATCTTAGGTGCAGAGAAAGTTGGTAGTCGCTACATATGTAATAAAACTGTCCTTTTTCCAGATAGCGATTCTAATTACTTTGACTACTCTGCCAACGATCAACGGGAAAAGACAGTAAGATTTAACTGTTTACTCTTTCTACTAAAACTGTACATAATTACCCGGAATACAATTTTTCAACCTCTGAAATAATACATTCTACTCTACATTTTGTTTCAATTTTTCAATTTTTATTAATTTGTTTTAAAGTAATGAAAATTTCTACAAAAATCATTATTTTTATAAGTATACTTATTTTTAAGAAAGTAATTATTTTCAGTTAAATCATCTAAATTTCATTAGAATCATGAATTAAAAAAAATATAGCAATACTTTGTCAACATTAATTTAGGTATAATAGAATTGTGTCTTCTGTTTTCATAAAATTTGATCGTCTCAGTTTTGCAATTAAAGTTCAATTCAGACTTTCATTTTACTTACTGTTTTTACATAACTTCTTTTTTGATGATACTCAACTGAGAAGGTCTTCTTAGAATTTAATTTTGTTTGTGATTCACTTCTTTCAATTTCAATGTCTCTGGATTTAATAACTCATAATTAAAATTTTATAATCGTTGTAATTAATAACCCCGTGTACATGTAATTAATCCTCAAATGTTATGGTTTGTGATTATGAGTGATCAAAGAATCCCAAGTTCATTCACATCTTATTTATCTCTCACTTTCTAACTTCAACTTTTTGTTCTGATTGATTATTATTTTTGCCTTATCAAGAAAAAGAGAACGTTTCACACTTGCAAATTGATCAGATAGATAATCAAACAAAAAAATCTAAAGCACTTTACATAATTTAACTTTTACAAAGTGTAAAGAAATTTGTGTACAAAGTCCGATGTGTTCAGGTCGTTTTGTGCGATGTCCAATATTCCGGACTTTGTACAAATAATTGCAAAGTCGTATTCTACAATATTCTGGACATTATGTTAATATTTTTGTGCAAAAAGCCAAGTTTACACAGATTCAAAGTCAAATTTACATCAATTTTATATCAAAAAATAATATACACTATACGTCTATTCAACATCCACGTAAAACTCTTTAATTTTAACAAATTTTTAAATTTCTAATGCAGCAAAAAAGAAACAATTCTATGTAGATATTGAATAGATGTGTATTCGATATGATATCGATGTAGATTTGACTTTGAATCGTCGTAAAATTGACTTTTTGCAAAAAATAATAACATAAAGTTTAGAATTTCGGACATTGTACAATTTGACTTGTACACTTCGCACTTTGCACAAAAATCTCTATACCTTCCGAGCATTGTACAATTTCGGACATTACAGGTAACAAATGTATATGGGTGATTTTACAATTATCTACCAATTTCGATGAAAAAAATTTAAAAATAAATTTGTTTTCTAATAGATTTTTAAGATGGCTATTTTTAATGGGATACTTACGAAATATATTGTCAAAATGTGCAAGCTTAATGACAATTAGTGAGTATCATCTCTCTTAGATATCCCTGTATCACGATGTTTACTGTTAAAAAACTCAGTTCTTTACAAAACGTGTATGATTAAAGTTTATTTATTATTAAAATTGAAATGATCAATTAAGTGTTAAAAAAATGGTGAAAAACTGCCTTTTTAAAAAAGTGTGATAAAACGGACCCCCCATTAAAATAATATGTTTTAACAAATAAGTACCCAGAATATTTTAATATTTGTGTTAATTGAACAATATTTGATTAGTAAAAATTGTCTGGCTATATTATTTCAATAGCTAAAATAAATTAAAATTAGAAAATTGAAAATATCTGCAGAAACACGATTTTTTGACTAATTTACGCTGTCAATAAATGTGTTTATTGTTATTAATTAATATTAATTATTATTAGGGTGCATAGGCATTTTTTTAGCCGGCTGCTCTCTTAAATACAAAGTTTCCGATGAGAAAAGATGGGACCGCATAATTTTAGTTACTTTTTAAAGAGTTTAGGGGGCGCGCAGGGGCTTCAGTTACCCAATTTTTGGGTACATTTTTAACATTTGTACTCGCAAAGTGGTTTACATTAATCAGATTGCCTCAGTTTTTAGATATGTTATTCCCTTATAAATGGCCTTCAAGAGTCACACACATTTATCCAGTTTCATCTTTATTTAACCTTGGGCCCGGCCTATTGAAATTCAAGTATTTTTAAAAATTTTACGACAAAAATTAATTTTTGCTTTAAATTATGTATCATTTGAAGAGGGCAGCTGGCCAAAAAATTGTGTTCTATGCATCCTAATAATAATTAATATTAATTAATAACAATTAACACATTTATTAACAGCGTTTTTGACAGCTGTAATGTTTCAAACTGAATTTTTGACCTCAAAATCGTGTTTAGCGACCTCGAAAACCCCTGGAAAACATGCACATCTCATTTTTAGCTGCAATATGACGATGCAATGATAAAAAGTACTCTCAACACCTCAAATTTTATGTATTTTCTCATTTAAGTTTAGGTCGCTTTCAAGCACGGGTTAAAATCAATTGTTTTTGGTGTTTTTAGTGCTAAAATTGTCTCTTTTTGTTTTGGCTTAAAGAATTGATTGTATCTCTGGGAGGCCTATTTCGACGACTTTGCTAAATTAAGGACCACCCTAATATATATATTAAAACTCTTGAAACAATTTTTTCAGCTCTCGAAGTCGCCATGTTACAATACACATACCATATAAAATCAAGGTTCGTTAACTTTCTCTTAAAGAGTATTTTTATAAAACTGACTTTTGTTTTTATTTAAAAACTTTTTTCAATTATTTAACATTAAATGTTGCACATTTTTAACATAATATGTTTACGTTTATTGTCATACTAGCATCACCATCACACTCACACCATCATCAAACACATTCAGCAGGACAAAGAAGACAATTACGAATTTTTGGGGTACAGTGTGGGAAAGTCTGAGGAAATCAAAGATGACACTTATTCTACGAATCTTCAAGCCCAGCACTATGCAGACTTAGGACACAGTTTTCAGGATGAAGAACACTCTGTAGCAAGATTAAAAGAATATTCCGACACCCCGAGTGTGAAGGAAGACCAGTTGTCGTTTCTGCACAGCGACGGAAATGAGTATGGATTTGAAGGGGCAGGTCACCACGTCGATGACATGGTTGGTCAAAAAATTACCGGTTTTGATATCCAAAATTACAACTTGAATGATCCATTTGCAATGTCTGAAAAAAACCCAGAAACGGGGTACAATTATGAACCCAAATATCCAGTCTATGACAAACAGCCAGCTTATGAAAAACATCCAGATTATGAAAAACCAGAAACAGATTACGACTACGGAGAAAAGACTGCAGATTATGAGATGGACATTTCAGTAAATGATGGCAACTTTGGCCTCAAAATTCCTGGATATGGAAAAAATGTTTCCGAAGTAAACGGCGATTATGAGAAGACTTATGAGGACATCTACCAGAAAAATGTTGGACATACAAACAGTGAGTACGGAAGACCCGTTGAACAGGAAAAACAAATCCCTGAAAGGGAGCCTAATTATGAAGTGGAAAATGGTTATCAGGTGAAAAGTCAGGCTTATAGAATGGAAATACCTGGTTATAATGCAGAACCTGCTAGAGATCAAGGTGACGATTATGATGACGAGGAAGACAGGCTTGATGAGAGTTACAAGAAAAAGATCCCGAGTTACAGCATTGATCAGGGAACGAAAGTCAGGGATTATCATTACGAGAAAGAAGCTAGATACGGAGTTAAAAACGGCTATGGAAAGAAAAATAACGAGGGTTACAGGTCGAGACCGCAAAAGTACTCCAACTATAGGGGCCACGCAAAAAGTGCTTCTCGACAACGGCCAACTAAAAGCAATGCTGGTTTTAAACAGCTTAAGCAAGAAAGTATCATCGATGAACATTATGACGACGACGATGAATATTACGACGACGAATATGATTACTTTTGACTTTAATGAGTTATCTTAAGAAAAATTATACTTTGATAAGTAGTTATCAAAAAATTACATAAATATTAGAATGATAACCGATTGAACAAGTGTTATAAAAAAGTTTAAATGAATCTGATTTTAGTTAGTAAAAGTTAATTTTAATTAACCGAGAAACGCTTTCTTATCGTAACTTTGATTTAAAAAGAGATTATCATTGGAGGAATTTAATTGCCCGCTATTATTTAATAATACATAATTAAAACAATTACTTCAATTCTTCGCTACTAGTATGGTTAAACAGGTAGTTAGCCACTTAATATATAAAATTAAAGTAAATATGTTTATTAAGTTGGTAATAAATATACTTTTCGACTTTTCAATACAATTAAGGTTCGTTAACTTTCTCGTACAAAGTATATCATCATAATTATTTATTAAACTATTTTTTAATAAATAAGTATTATTTTTATTTAACAACTTTATCCTATTATTTAATATTAAACTGTGCACATTTTAACATAATATTTTGAGGTACACTTTTTAATGAAAAATTCGACTTACATTTTTATTAGGAAAAAAAATTGTTTGATAAATATTATATGCAATTTAATAGAAAAGTAAAACATTCAATTAACTCTAAATTGTTTTACAGCAGTTAGGCTTTTATTCCTCTGTCATTTATTACAAAAGTACAAAACGTATTTACACAACTAAGCCTATCAAAGAAACTAATCTTCACGCAGAATCGCTAAGTGCAAATGATATTTATCTCGGAATCATGCGTACAACGAAGTACTTTCTGCGATTCGTGGGCATGCTCACACGATCTTCGCGACCAATTTCTTTGTCGTAATTTTGATGGTGAGAATGAAGATTGCGTTTGTCGGTTTCTTCGTGATAATAGCCATGGTCCGTTAAGTCGGCCTCTTCCTGATTAACATCATAAAAATTATTTTGATTGTTTGTAATTAAATGGCCCGTCTCGGAATGTAGACCTTGCTTAAAAGTGTTTTCCATGTAAGATTCAATATCGTTATTGGGTCTTCCATCGGAATATTTTGGTGGATAAGTAAAACCAATGAGATCTTCTTCTTCGCCTTCATCTCCCATGTAAATGTCATTTTCAATGTCTGATGAGGGCTGCAATGAATGTCATTAGAAAATAAAGGTTTAATTGTTCAAATTAAAACATTTTTTGATTGAAATACTCTTTGTATCTTACCCTGTCATATCCAGGATAATTGTATTTATGCAATTTGTTACGATGTTGTCCTCTAAGTTGACCATTATTATTCCATGAACTCCACTGTTCATCAAAAGTTTCACCATGACTATATGGATAATCTGGATAATCACTTTGTGGTTCTTGCTCCTCATCACCATCTTCATGAATTAGAACCATTTTTGTATGAATATGATGATTTATGATTTCTGGCACATGAATTTTAAAGTGAATTCTGGAAGTATGAATAAATTTTACTAAGTTTCAATTTTTATAATAAGCTTTAATAATAATAAAAAAAAATTACACAATTTACACCAAAAACATTTTATGAAACGTTTTAGTTAATAAACTGAAAAAATAAATATTTAAATTTTGATGTAAGTTTTTTTACATGCCTTCCAGTTTGCTCGATGGTTCCTAAAACTAGAGGCATGTGTGTGAATAACACAAATGCAATCACTTTGCACAAAAGAATTTTTCGTATTAGAATTGTCGTACACCAAAATTTAGTCTTCCCAGTGTGTATCATTTTTGGAAAAATAATAAGTCACCTGACACATCCACTTTGACTGATACTTGACTGTCGATTGCTTCAATAGAGAAATTGTCTTAATTTATATCTTATCTTTTGTCACGTTATGCTTTATTTCAGTTTCTTGTTAATTGTTTTATGCGAAGAAACGAATTGAAAATGTCAAGATCACGATCGCTTTCACTGCAACTAATTCTTATTCGATGCACCACACAAAATTACTTTAATTAAAAATAAAAAAAGTTGTAACAGTAAAAAGAAAAAATAATGGAAAAAGAACCTTTTAACAAGAAAAATCTTTTGTTGATTCTTGTGTCAATTCATAATAATGAGTATGTTTGTAAGTAAAATAATAATGTAACTAATCAAGCAAACATCTTCGCAAATTTGATTAAAGTGTCTCTAACGAAAGTAAAAGTTGAAGTAATTCACGTCTATTAAAATATAATTTGTCATTGAAAAAGTAGAAAGTTATTTCAGGAATTATGTATACAGACCACGGTTTTGTTAGAACTAATTTTACATTTATTATCTAACTTAACAAAATATATTAATTTTTTGATTGATAACAAATTTTTACAAATACGATAGTTATCTCTTTGACGAGATTCATCACAGGCCTTAGCATTACTAGAGTATTTAACTTATTGGGCTTATTAATGTTTAATTTAAATGCCATGAATAATTATTATAACACAAAATTAAATTAAATACATACAAATTATAAATGATACACATGATAAATTAAATAATTGCATGAAAGGACGTAGATATCACATGGAATTAAATTGAACTATCTTACACAAATGTGAATAGAATTCTTCAAATTGAGAGATACCATTTTTTAAGGTATCTTGTTTCTCTTTTAAACAAAATAATATATCTAGAGGTGTTACTTCGATTATTCGTTCCTCAGGAACAGAAGCCATCAAAGCATCATACAACTGATGGACGTTTTGATAATTTACTTGTTGCTTATCGATGTCATTTACAGCTCTGAAAATATTAATTAATAAATAAAACAATTTGTTCGGTTTTTTAAAATTTTGCGTCAAGTTGATACTTACTCTTTCAAGGCTTGCAATACAGAGTTTAAATTATTCTCGAGTTCGTTTAGTTTGTCTTTAGTAAACTGGTTGTTTTCATTGAGATTTTTGAAAGAATATGGACAAGCAAGCCCAGCTCGGGTTAAAAGTGAGCCACTTATGTCTCGATAGTATTCATAAACACGCTCAAACATGTTTAATCCTGTTTTTGTGCATTCTGCAGCTTCTAGTTGATTTTGCACGCGACCAATTTGTTCTTCTAATTTTAGATTATTAAACTTTTGCTCTTGATCTACACATAAACATCTCAATTGCTGCAATTATATAAATTAAACTTAAGTATGATAATCATAATAAATAAAATCTTAATATTTAAATTCAAATTATGTCTTACATCTAATTGATCGGTGACTTGTCTTATAAAGTTGGAATATTTATCTTTATTTAGTAACTGAATCAATTCGTTGATAATATCCAAAAGTTTCAAAACATCCTTCAATTTTATTGCTCCTTTAATACAAATTTATGTTATAAAAAAAACTAATGCAGGAATAATTAAGATAAATATAAAATCTAGATAAATATAAATAACTAACCCACGTTGAGTCCGAAAAACTCTTGCAAACTTTTGATGTGAGATTCAGCTTTCCTTACGATAAAAGCCTCGCTAGTAATAGCATACCAATGTAATTCAGCACATTTCAAAGAAGTTTTCGCAGTCCAAGGTGGTTTGATTTTCATGTGATTTGGCCAGACTTCTCCAAATAGAGTTTTAGATTCTGTACTTAATACCTACAATTTTAGTATTTATTTATTTATTAAACTATAACAAATTTCCTAATAAATAATAAAACTGCAATAATAATTTAATTTATATTACCTTATTCATTGTACATAGTATCAATTCATGAACTCTCATATGAATATCTTCAGCAAAAAGAGCTTCTTTTTGTGAAATACTTTCTGACATTGTAGATTTTGGCTGAATATTATTACTTAAAAAGTGAACACCCGTTGACTCTGTAATATTAGATTCAATTACGTCAATCATATCTAAAGTACTCATTCGCCCTAAAGTTGAAATCTTGTTAACTGTAGCTTTGTTCTGCAAATTCTTATCGTACGTTAATAAAATCTGTAAAACGTAATAATATTAAAGTAAATTTGAACAAAATTAAATTATTTAAAATGTAATAAGTATACTTACCACGTTCAAATGTTTTTTCTGCATTTCTCTACAAGTTTGCCAAATTGTGTCATCTGAGTTATTTGCATCATCAGCATATTTATTTCGATTATCGTACGCGTCTTCTGCAGTTTGGCCTAAAATGCGTGGATGCTTTCTTGAAAAATTGTGATGTAAAAATGAAATAGCTGCTCTTGCTTTGTGACCCAAACTTTCTGCCTTCGTTTTGGAGTCTTTAATCACATCAAGTTCCTGCAACATATATACAATTTAAATTAAAATGAGATTAAAAGTTTGTTTGTTTTTTATGTTTAATTAATATACACTAATGAAACATTCGAAGTTAAAAAAAGTTTTTTTTGAGAAAATATTATTTTCAATTGTACATCATTTGTAAAGTATTCACCTGAATCACAGTCCAAGGTATAATAATAAAAGGTCTTCCATACTTCTTAAATTCTGTTTGAACTATTTCTTCTACTCGACTTAAGTCTAATAAGAAAACATTTGTATCTACAACTATGTATAAATTACTTTTTTCCTCTTGAGAAGAAAGTTGAAACTTGTTTTGTGGTAGATTTTGTTGTAAATTTTCCAATGTATGTACATGTTGTCGAACTTCATAAATCTAAAATCATAAAAAATAATATAATCAATTTATTTTACATTTAATTAGGCTTGCCTATTTGGGAATAATAAAATACTTCAAATCGTATTTTTTAGTTTTTGATATTCGAATACTTCAAATAGCTTCTAACCATTTGAATATTTTGATATATTTGAAAATTCGAATATTTAAATTTTACTAATATCAGAGCAAAATTTCATGCAAATGAAAATATTCCTGGTACTAG
>JABFPM010006272.1:0-10321 GCA_022817325.1 Idris sp. 1 HC-2018
ATTATTTTTTGCATATAATAATCGTCCAACTGATGTATATATGAATATATTGAATTGCTCTTTCTATTTTTCATCATGCATATTATGCTTGCTTATGAAAAAACCATTAAATTTAATTGTTGTTTTTGAAATTTATATATATTTACTTTTATTTTATAATGTATGAATGATTTATAATTATTATTTATTATTATACATTGAATTTACTTTAGCTTGATTCAGAATTAGCATAATAAATTACAATACATAAACCGATATCATACTTTTATAATAATCATATAAAAAAATTCGAATTATTCTAAAATTCTGATCTGTCAAATGTAATACCAACCTACAGGTCATTCGTAACCAACTTCTCAATGTCTTGAGTCCGGGCTCTGGTCATATATGTGGGCACATAATATGTGACTTATATGGCAACATATATTTAATTTTGTTGATCTTTTTTTGCATGTTTCCAAATATGTTGCCATAAATGTTGTCATATATGTCACCATATATGTGATCAAATAATTTTTTCAATTAGACTTTTTTCATGATATTTAAACCATCTGAATTTATTAAAAAGTACAAAATTACTATTTTTATAAAGCATGTTATATTCTGTTTTATCTTTAAGAGATTAGGCATTTAAAATGGACAGTTATTGACCAATTTATTCACCATTATTGTAATGCAACGGAGGAAAAATATTGGGCAGTCACCCGGATCAGGATTTGTTTATAGGGTAGAAGTCAAGTACTATGTAGTATTCGTTTAGCCGACGGCCGGCAAGCAAATGAAGTAAAACTTTTTTTCTACGCAACATGTATTGTAAGCTTAACTGCTATGTAAAAACTAAAAATATGTTTGTCGAACATAGAAAAATGTGATTTGAAAGTAAATTGAAAAAATTTTCAGCAATACCGAAGATGGAGAGAAGCTCAGCGAAGTCACTGTCAAGTCTACATAATCACGTTTCAACATGTGTTATATCGTGCAAATAAATGTATCAAGTACTTTTTTATGGTGTAGATTGATATGCTAAATGGTGTGATATTGTAGAGATCTGTGTATCATATACTTTACCGATCAAATGTTTAGAACAATCTAAATAAGTTTAAAATTTGTGATCATTCAAACTCTAATAACTTTGTCATTTCTGTAGATGATTACAAATCTTTGTTCTTATTTAAAAGCTTGAAAATTCAGCTTTTAAATCAGAAAAAAATTTGCTTGATTCTAGCGGTTGATTCTAAAAATTATCGGAAAATATATGTTTTTTTTAATTACGCAGAAATTTGTACATTTTAAGAATATTTTATGAAGCGTTTGCAGAAGTGATTTTTAGACGAGCGGCGAGCGATAAAACACAGTTTTCTGTACTCGAGAACCATTGATTTTATGGAATGGTTATATTGATTATCGAAATGGTTAAAATTTATAAAAATTTATTTTTTTCGAAATTTTCAGCGATTAATTATTAATTATTTTGATTTGTAAAAATCTAATACTACAATAATTTTCATACAACCCATCCGTAAAATTAGTGGTTCTCGAGTAAACCAAAAGCTGCGTTTAATCGTTCGCCCCTTATTTAAAAGTCACTACTACATACGCTTCATAAGATATTCTTAAAATTTACAAAATTCTACGAAATTTAAAAACAGAATCATTTTTTTTAAATAAGCCTGACGGTGGAATAATTCTGTAGACCCTAACGTCATTATTAAACGCAAACTGTTTGGTCAAAAGAACAGACATTAAAAAGTGATTCAAATTATGAAATAAATATGTTTTGAAAGAATTTAATTTTGTTGGTATATTAACAAAAATAAAATAAATAATTTGATCAAATTTTAATTTAATATTTTTTGCAGATACTTTCAAGTTATTGTCTTTGGAAGTTTTCTCTGGTTTTCTACACTGTAGGCTGTACAGGATATATATTTTTTCAAATAAAATATCTAACTTAGAGTCGTCTTTTTGGAATGAGTTAAGCTAGAAGTTTGAAAAAAAAATTGTAGTAATCTTTTTTGACATGAACCATTTTTTATTCACATTTTCAACTTAATTTAATTTACAGTACCGTCAGAAAGTTCATGAACATACTTTTGAAATGTACTCTTATTTCAAAGTGAGATAACTTTATAAGTTACAATATAAAGTCATTTTTAAATAAAGCTTTGGAAAACTAAGAAAATATGATTTCCAACTCTCTAATTGCAATAGACTTCTTACTATTTTTAGTTGAGATATTTCAATTTAAAAAATTAAAAAATTATATTTTTTAAGCTTTATTCAAATCGATATAAAACTTAGCAAAGTCTTTTGTGAGCTCTAATATCTAGTATAAATAACATTTTATTTCAAGAGCTTTACAGGAAAAATTTTGTTTAATAAATAATCTAGTTTTATTATCGAGATATCATAAATCAAAAATTATTTGACAACGTTTAAAAAAAAATCAAACTTTAGTTTTAACGAAAGCTTTTATAAATACAAATACCTGGTGAAAATGAAATTATTCTTTAACAGCTTTCCAGAAAAAAAATCCTAATGTATTATCCATTGTTTTTATCGAGTTATTACAATTTAAATTTGTTTTCAACATCGTTTGAACGTTGTTACAAAATTATGGATTTTGTGATATTTCGATGTAAAAACTAGATAACTTATTAAAATTTTGTTTTCCTGGAAAGCTCTTGTAACATCATTTCATGTACACTAGATATTAGAGCTCACAAATGACTGCCAAATTTCATATCGATGAAAAAAAAGCTTAAAAATTGTTCATGATTTTAAAATAAAATATCTCAACTAAATTAGTAAAAAATTAATTTCAATTAAAGGATTGGAAAGCTCATTATCTTAGCTTTCCAAAGCTTTATTCAAACTTTCTGACGGTACTGTATATACAAAATTATTGCCAAAATGTGAGCTGAGAATTATTTTTTTTCAGAGTCATTGCAATAAAAATGTACCGTAATTATATTATTCGAATTTTCACGCCGATTCTTTTATTTCGACATTGTTGAGTCGCGCTGATGTTTTTTTCTTTATAATATGATAACTGCAATACCGACTTGTTTATTTCTATCGACTGAAATATCACTTTAAGTTTTCGGAATGTCACCGCGGAGACATATGCATCCTAACAAATTAATAAAAAAAACATGTATTTATAAAATAAGAATCTTATGGAACACATATGTTACTACGTATGAGACGTACATGGCAACTTATACAATGACACCTCCTTTATATATGTTAGTATATATAAAATTAATGATGCCATGAATGGATATTGTAAAAAAATCCCAAGTGTCATATATGGTAACATAAATGCCACATATATAGTAGCATAAGTGGTCCAATAACGTTAGCATAAATGGTACAAATATAGATTTTTAACTGGACATGGATATATAAGCAAAATTAACTTTCAACTTGCCAAATTTTTGAAAAAAAGCTTTAGCACATTTTAGTTTTGTTAGTTTTGTTAGTTTTGTTAGTTTTGGATGTGAGCGACAGGTAGGTTAAAAGTTCTAGAGATTTGTCTATATATTCTGCGGGAGAAAAAAAATTGAATTACAAGTTTAAAGCTATGTTAAGAAAGCATTCAATTGTCCTGTTTGAAAGATTATACCGCACTTTGTCTACTCCATTTTGTCTACGTTATTATTTTCTAATAAAATTGTTATTTTATAAAAAGATTTTGTTTTAAAATTTTAAATTATATTGTTGCTGTTTTGTTAAAATTGAATATGATATCCGACATTTTTTAAATATACTAAAATTTCATTTTTTTTTCATACTGAATAACAACGTTATGAATTCGATCTTCAGTTTGTTGTTTTCATTTGGACCTTTTTTTAACTTCTTTGCCCATCTAGATCTCAAATCATACTTTTCGAATTTTATATAAATCAAATAAAATTGTGTATAAACTATTACTTTATTTATATTTATGTATTTAAAAACTTGTAAATTACTCAAAATTGTGTAAAAAATATCAAAATGTTACAGAAACCAAAAATATATAATTAGAAAAAACTGAAAATCAATAATTAGACAAAAATAAAGGTAGAGAAATTTTGTGGTAGAAAAATTGGAGTAGACAAAATGAGGCACTGCCTTTTTGAAATATCAAATTAAATTTTCGAAAATCTCGTCCTCATCATAATACGTCGAGGAATGTGCTAGATACCGTTTAGTTATGAAGAAACACAAAGAAATGTTATCTTTTCTGAAGGAATGGCAAACTGTAAACCGAATAAGTGCATGCTTCTCAGTTGAAAACGGTATTACGTTGTATCTCGTTGATATTGCTCTTGTGTAAATGCACGTGGGGTGTGTCGCCTGGATGTGGCAAGCCATTTATCAGTCGAGAATCCTCTGGCAGCTCTTTCTTTTCTTAGGAAGCGAAAACAGAGACCAAGTATCGAGCTCTGCTTGTTTATACTTTATCTGCTTTCTGCCAGCTATCAGCAGTGTCGTGTGCTTTATCACATGAGAATTGCGTTTACATTTTAGTTGCCACTTTTTTTTGTATTATTCAATGACACAAAATTCGACTACCGAAATGTATCCATTTTTAATAAAATAAAATAAAAATACATTTTGTATTTGCCATCTCATTTTTCAGCTTGCATCTGTCTTTGACTTTTATTATTTTATTTTGATAAATAAATAAATAGTTTTTATTTCAAGCTGTGCATAAGATTTTTAGAAAACAATATTCACGAAGCGATAAGACCTTTGTCTATGTAACTTATTATAATTTTATATTTCGCAATAACTGAAAATTATACCGGTCGTCGCTTCCAATTATAGATTAGCATCTGCAAACAGTGGCAAAGTACCTTTTAATTCCATAAATTCTTTGAATCTTATTTACAAGTTTGAAAAAGGAATTCGTTTAACAGAAAAATATCAAGTATTTATTGTTTTTTTGGAATAATAAAACTGGCTAAAAAAATTACAATATTAAAACAAAATTAATTAAAAAAAAAATTATGATTAAATATTGAGACTTGACATAAAATGACTAAAATCACAAGTTTGACCCTTTTGACTTAAATTTTTTTACTTAATCTAAATTGATCAATGTCTTGTGATAAAAAAAAGTAGCCTTTGACAATAAAGAATCCTAAATTAAATTCCAACTTTGAAACGTTTGATTATTTTCAAACTGTGTTAAATCACATGAGAATTTCAAATTCGTTTACAATTATTGGTAATCTATATGAATTTTATATAAATTTTATATGAATGTTAAATGTTTAAAACAAAAAAAAATTTACGTACATTTAAAAATTCAAAAATTGTCTTTTTCTTAGGCTAATTTGAAACTTAATTTTGCAAACGGAACAAAATAAATTTCAAAGTGTCTCTTTAACTGAAATAAACTCTTTTTCATTTGGTTTCTTAACATCTCAAATATTATTACGATTCAATTCTACTTTTATCATTTCAGCTTGTCTTTCAACATAAAGATTTTGTCCCTCCACGAGAAAAGAACTGCACTTTTTTCATTCTCAAAGTTTTTATCACTTTAATGTTACATTTCGCTAATATTTTCATTAAAATAAATGGAACTTATAATCATCGCGTAAATTCAATCTCGATTAACAAAGATTGCAATTAATCAAACTGAACTGCCTGCCTGGCAGGCACTCGCCCATTTTGTAACCCCAGACCAAGTGGCACACATAAGTTGTGTCTCCCTTAACTAAACTTTGACGCAACTCACGGACTATTCCAGACAACCAATTTCTCTATTTGCCGACAAACTGAGACGTCGAAAACGCGCTCTCAGATAGAGATTCAAAAAAAAGATTTCGTCTTTACTTACAAAAAATGTGCCACCAGGCGGAAACATGAGAATCCTCGTTGCGCGGCCGGAAACGAGTCCAGTTATAAGAAGGAAACCGATGCAAAATGATTGTCTGCATAAATCGAGACGCTTCATCTTAAAGTGGAGTAGACGGTTGACTTAGTTTTCTCAGAAACTTGTGACAATTAGTAGCTGTCGCTGAGTGATCATTATGCGGGGCGCAGAACAGTAATCCGATCGCAAGAGAGATTTCTTGTCCGGCCGAGATCAAAGATTACTGGTTAAGTGTTGATTCCGATGTGCTAAATTTGATTCGGTTGCCAACTCGTTCGAGATAGAGGAGCCTGACTTTGCAGGTGGGATGAGCGGTTCAAGATACAAGTTCTTAAAGAGGATTTGCAAGAAAGGGGGAGGTGGACAAACTTAATAAAAGTTTTCGTAGAAAATTGTAAGACTTGTAATTAAACTTTTTTGTTAATAAAAAAAATAACATAAGAAAATTTTGTGACTTACAAATTATTATTGAATTTAAAGCTGAATAATTTTATTTTTTACATTAATTTTGATTTACTTTTTACATTAATTTTCATTTAATTTTTACTTTTTCTTTTCTTTTCTTTTTTTTGTTTTTTTTTTAATAATTTATGAGTTTTAAATTTTAATGAAATTAGGTGACAATTTATCTGAAAATAGAAAATTAAATAATTAGTGGTTTAGCAGCAAATTGATATATCGGCGACAAGTAATGAAACTACTGATGTAATGTTAGAATCCGACAGTGACCACTTCTTTAATACGCAAATCCGGTAGTAATTCCTGCAGAAGCTCTGGATTACAGTGATTACTGCTCAGAGAAAATACACGTTGTGGCTGCAACCACATAAGTGGTGGATTTAAATAGTCGCCGTTATTACCAATTCTAATATTGATATATCAGCGAAAATATCAAATCCGATATTAAATTATCCTTTACTGCGTTTTTCTTCGACACACATTTGTATGTGAATTTAGCATACATGTGATGAGATGTTTAATAAAAAATGTCCATAGTTATTGTCTAATTTTTCTGTATTTTCACTTTTCTTTACTTTTTATTAAAAAAAAGTAACTTGACAAATAAATTTTTTACGCTGAATTTGTAACTTCATTGAAGTCGTTTCATTTATTTTTTACTTTTGCCCCAGCATTATAAACAGTGTGTGCAAATAAAGATAAATCAAAATTCAGCAGTGTAAATGAAATTTTTCACCGTTTCATTGCTCAAGTTATTATTTTGTTGGATAAATGTTCCGATAATTCTTCGATTTGAATTCAAAATTCATATACACAAAACTGGTGACATATGAAAAGGAAGCCTCACAAATCCGGGAATATAGAAAAATTTAGTTCAGCGTGACAATTATCACCCACCTCATTTTAAATCGAGGGAATATAATATACGTAATGTCGAATAACAGACAGCGCCGTTCACGTAATAAAAGACTTGTCGCAACAATTTATGAATGGTGATTGCGCATAAATGCTACTAGCTTGTTGAAATTATACGCATTTGTATACTTGAAAGAAAGAGAGAAAAAAAAATACTCTGTAAAACATATACATCAGATTTACAAAATGTATGCGATCATTTTCAGGAATAAAAATTGACATGCAAAACAATTTTATTTACATTAATACATTTATTATATTATACAAACTGTTAAAAAAAAAGGTTTTGAAGTTTGTTTTTTTTTCTTAGTCAGCACAGAAAACCTCGCAATTTATTCAGTTCAAGAGCACCGATTAAATATTATTTTGAAAACATCAAACGCACACACTCATCGCTGTCATGTGAATTTAATGAAATTGGTTTTCTGTCGTGCAACGGAATTGCATTTTGAACTGACGAATGGTTCAGTGCGTTATATAAAAAAAGTAACGTTTTTGGTATGTAAATTTGAGATAAATTTCACGCGCTCGCATGACGAAGCCACTCAAAAAAGGCATTCGATCATAAGGCCTTATATTTACTGTCATCGCGGCTACAATGCTAAATGAAATACATATATTCGTTAGCATCGCCCATTAACGACTTCGCTCAAACATTTAAACAACGCGTTAGATCTTTAACGTCGGCAAGAAAATGATAAATGGGACAATTTTCATTTGCTCGTGTTTTTTTTATTTCTGTTCACCGTTTTAACGGCTCCGCTGTTCTGATTTGTAAACAATTTTCAAAATGGATGACTTATGCAAATTGCGATGTACAGATTTTATGATATAACAATAAACCTAATGAAATTTATTATTCAAAATTCAAGAAAACAATTTGTACTTTTGTATTGTACAAATTTATTTTGTATACAAAAAAAATAAGATTCATTTAGTAATAACCGTTTTATCAAGCTGACAATCGTTGAAGTATTATTGATGGCTGACAATAATTTAGTCATTTTCAAACATGTCGAAAATTCCATATCCCTTTGGACAAGAGGGATATATCTGAAGACAGTCGTTTCCTCGTCTGCCAGCTTCCATCGCTCTTAGATAATCCTGATCTAGGAACAATCCACCTCCGTAGTTTGGTCTGAAATATTGAAGAGATCGTTCAAGAAAGATTACTGCGAGGGTAAATTTTCGTTGATAAAGTATGACGAATCGTGTTATATCAAAAACTTGATTAATTAAACTTTAGATCTTACAAAAAGTTTAGAAAATGTTACGGTCCAAATTACACTTTCTTTAATTCAATAACAAATTAACTTGAGAATTTACAAAAGCCTTCGATAAGTTACATGTCCCTATTATTGACAACTATTTTCATTACAATTTATTTAAAACTTGGTCATAAATAGGTACATTTTAATTAAAATTACAAAATGCTGGTTCTCATTAATTAAGTTTGCTCATAAATGTCATTATAAATAATACAAACGCGGACTTACGTCAGCAATACGTGTACAAGCTCCCCCAAAAGTCCCTCATCTTTCAGTGCCGTCCACGCAGACTCGCATATGCTTCTTTTCATGCATTCTCGACCTTCCACGCCCTTCCTGTCAAAAGAAAAGAATACTTGATATTTGTACAAGCACTTTTTTGCTTCCACGATTTTTTTTAATATCACGTGCATAGGAAAATAATCTATGACACGATATAAGTAACCGGGATACCGACTCAAATGAAAGAAGTATCCCTTTAGACGAGCACTTGAGCGTGTGCAACGAGATAACAAAAGCCAGCCGAAACAAGAATGAACTGATAAATATCTAACGACTACCGTTCCTGGCAACAAGTTTCATCCACCTTATAACGGAGGCAAGAAAAAAATTGGGATCAAATTTTTTTCTTTTACTAGAAATAATCTTGAACTAGTTTTGTTTGTCTAAATATATGTTTAATTCACATTTCAGCAGTATTAAAATAATTTTGGAACTAATTGGTAAAGATAACAAAAAAATTAATTCAAAAAATATTGACTCGAATTTATTTTGAAAGAATTAACATAACAATATTCATGAACAAGCGGTTTTAACACAATAATTCAGTGGAAATGTGTGATATTTCATAATAATAGATTTAACATCATCTTATGTAATTTCAGTGCATTATGTGTGATTAACATGGAAATGAAATGAATTGATATCAAGCAAAGTGTGCAAATATATAAATTTAAATGAATATATATATATATTAGGGTGTCCGTTATTTTCAAAAGTTTCAATTTTTTAAGATTACCTCCCAGAATATTTTTTAATTTGATGAAAAAAAAATTCTGGAATTTTTTTAGAATTTTTTGTTTGAATTAACGTGTGCCACCGAGGGGTTAAAGTTTAAATAGGATTTAACATGAGTTTTGGCCCTCTCACCACGTAGTTTCTCAACACGTAGTGTTTAAAAACATGTAGTTTCGCCATTTTTCAATACGGATGTCTGAAACTCTGTATACTTATGTTTTTGACATCGCTGAATCCAAAGTTGATGTCAAAATTGACATTTCATTACATGACATCTGTCTATTACATTGTCAATAATTCTTTTTTTCAAAAAATGTATATTATTTGAGTATTTTTGTTTTATTTATGGTCGCTAAAACCAAAATTAATGTTAAAATCAGCGTTCTACTACATGACAGCTATCAATTACACTGTGTGAAGATAATATAAACACTTCAAAAATGAAAATTTTCAAAAAAGATAACTTTTTAAAATTAAGTTGACAGCTGTCATATAGTAGAATGCTGATTTTTACATTAATTTTGATTTTAGCAACCAAAAATAACATAAAAATACTCAAAAAATATACATTTTTTTAAAAAAAATAATTTTTGACAGTGTATTTTACAGATGTCATGTAATGAAATGTCAATTTTGACATCAACTTTGGATTCAGCGATGTCAAAAACATAAGTATACAGAGTTTCAGACATTCGTATCGAAAAATGGCGAAACTACGGTTTTTTAAACGATGAGAAAGCCAAAACCCATGTTAAATGCCATTTAAACTTTGACCCCTCGGTGACACGGG
>JABFPM010006273.1:0-10318 GCA_022817325.1 Idris sp. 1 HC-2018
ATAGCTGTTCGGAACAAAGTTTATAAGTGGTCACTATTTTGACTGCCAGTGATCGTGCGGTACTGAATCCAGATGAATACAAAAAGATTTCTCCAATCATGGCGTAATCAGGTACCATCATAGCCACAGTTCGAAAAAGAACCTTCAAATTATCTGGAAGTTCACTACGGCCGGCGTATCCTGGATTCATAGTTACGCATATATAAACAGCTGGATTAAGATGGAGTTCTGTTCCTTCGAATACAAATTTCTCTAGATTAGCACGAACGGCCTGAATGATACTCAAAACTAATTGACCCACTACGGACAGCACTTCCAATTCGATTCGGTTAAACTCATCAAAACAGGCCCAGGCACCACAAGATGCAAGACCTTTGAAAAACTTTCCCATGTTCTTGTAGTCGAGGTCCTCAGAACAATTGAAAACTATACATTGAACTGCCAGAGCCCTGGCTAAATCTTTGGTTGTTTCAGTTTTACCAGTTCCAGCTGGACCTTCTGGTGCTCCATTTAAATGAAGCGAATAGGCGCCTATGAGCGTTCGATAACACCTATTATATCAATTTAAATTTAAGTATTAAATGACGTATTACTACTATTACTAATAGAGTAAATATCTATACAGATTGTCTTTCCGCTGATTACAGTGGTACAAAAAATATTACTTTAAGTCAGTTGTATAAGTTTATAATAAAAAAATTTAGTTGTAAGTAAATGAGGTAAAATACCTGTCAGTCAAAGGAGTAATGACTAATCGTGGACAATTTCCCAAGTACTCATATGCATATGACACAGTTGCATTGATAATTCTAACAAACACATCACTTTCCCAGTAATAACGAAGTTGAGATAACCATTCAAAATCATTATCGTATTTCACATTCTTGTCAATGAGTAATTTGACGACGTCTTGAGCATGTACATCAATTGTAATCAATGCACTTAAAGTGGTATGATTCTGAGACGAAAGTTCAGCTGAAAGAAGAACAATTTTGTAATAATTTTGTTATCACTTTGTATATTTTTCTTAAATTGGATATCAACATTTTGTACTTTTAACTAAATCAACCATGTTGAGGATTTGATTTTTTAATTTATCATACAAATTGTGTAGCGCAGATTTATGGGTTTGAAAACATCTATGCACTTCCATACTCCAATAAATTTGGGAGACACATAACACGACCATTCCTGGCCATTTAAGCACCCACTGAACTCTTGGAGAATTGTCATAGTCGAAGTAACTTTTTTGAATCTCATTTTTTATAGACTTCAACATTTGATTCTCCACCTAAACATCGATTATACAATACAAAATTAAGTATTATGCAAAAAATCTAAAAAATAAAAACAAATTACACACTTTGATGAGCCATTTTTCAACACATCCTCTAGCTTCTTCTGTTGAAATTATATCTGTAAACGCTACTTCTTCTCTTTCGTCACTTATCAAGGAATATATTTCTAACTTATTGTTGAAGCTGAAAATATACACTGCGTTCAAAAGTGCTATACTTTATTTTACAGTCCAATTAAATTGACAATATAATTGACAACTACCCAAGTTTAGCTATGCCTTCAAAACATTTCTTCAAATGAGGCTGAACACGCAATGGATCTTTTGTTTCCGATAAAATGTTCAACATATCGTCATTACTGAGAAAAAAGAATCGTGGGAATGCTAGCCTCTTTTTCTCTAGGTAATTTGACACTCCATCATTAATTCTATCCAACTTTTTATTTGAGGATTGCATTATTTCTAATAAGCCAGCCTGAAATAAAAGTTAAATGTATTTTAAAATAAACTATACATAAATGTTGAGAAATTTTTAGATATCTTTTTATTTATTTACAGAACCCGCTGTTTCTTTGACACTTGGAATCCTTGAAACATTTGCCATAATTTTGCGAAAAGCTGAATCAACTTCTGCAAATAAAATACCCTCTTCAGGCAACTGGGCTACTATATCGGGACTTGAAAAAATTGGTAACATGTACATCCATTGAATTTGTACCTACATTAATACAAAATATATATTTTCAGATAATTTTCATTTATTTGTAAAGAAAAATAAAACTCACTGCTGCCCATTCATTCAGTGTCTCCTGGATACGTAGTAACAAGTCATAAAAAATATAAACTTTTTCTTTGATTGGTTTGACAAAAGTCGAACCTCGCATCACTTGAAATTTAACAATTTGCTCTTCTAATATCTCGTGTATATTATCAGTTTGAGTTAATACATCCACCTTAGAATCCTTGAAAGGCATCGTTGTAAAATATACCTTATCCCATTCGTGATACATTTTGAAGTACAAATCTTGTAGATCGCGTTCTTTAGTTGCACTTATGCTGATTATTTCAAAGCTAAAGTAATTCACGAAATAGTTTACTTTTAATTATATTTATAATAATTAATGAAAGTTTTATATTTAACTTATTCTTACTTTGTAAAATTATTACCAAAATCCAAATTGATAACTTTTCTCAAAGTGGTTCCAGCATGAGGAGTTAAATCAAAGCCTGCAATCTTAGACATTTCGTTCCAGTGATACTGCATTAGTGCAGGATTACAAAAACATTGTACTATCATAACGTGATTCTAGATAAAATAAAACGAAAGAGAATTAATTAATTGATTTTTTATTTCTAGATCTACGAATTATAAAAATTGATTCAATCTTTTTAAGTGAACCTTAAATTCTTTCACTTCTTCCAGCATTTGATGGCATAATTTCATTGGCGCTGGTTGTTTATATGGATCTGGATCGTCAACTGATCCTACGAAACTAAAAGTAAGATATAAATAAAGTATTTAAAAGCTTAAAAAAAAATTAAAACAAATAAATTATTTTTTACGTATATGGGTAGTCAGTGGCTGTATTAATTTTTATTTTAGACTTGTATGTTTTTCCAATTTTTGTAAAGTCTATAAAGAAATCGGTTACTTTGCTTTCCGCAAATTTTCCATCTAAATATTCAAAAGGTCCATCCATCCAAACAGCAAAATATCTCTGCCACAATTTACACTTGTATAACAATTCGTAGAATGGCATCAAAAAATCACTTAGTTCGTTAATTTTTGGATATTGCGATAACTTGAAACCTAATAACTTTTCTTCATTATTAATCCACGTTACTTTTTCTTTCATTTCGTTAAATTCTTTCACAAATGCACGCATCACTTTTAAATAATCAAAAATTTTGTTACCATCGTCCATTTCATACATTACAATTAATCTGGAATTAAAAACGACAAATAATCTTACAAATAATTTTTCAAATATTACTTTTAATTAACCTTGAGAACATAGTTTCAATTTGATCATTTAAATTAGATATTTCCAATTTCATTCTATCTTCAAGCATAGCCTTTTTTTGTTCAAATTTTGAATCACTTTCTTCAAAAACATTTAAAATATTTGACAACCAATTATACGTTCTCATATTCAAAGTCATGTGATCCTCTTGTAGAGTTGTCATTTCCATTAACATAATTAACATTTGCACAGATTCGTATATTTTTTCTCTGAATTGGTTGACAAGAATGGTTTTGGCGTACAGCATATGCTGGCCTGAAGAATACACATTTGAATACAGAATATTTGTTTACAATAAATGTTTTTATTTAGCAGTTTGTATAAAATATGTTAATTTTTACCAAATTCAACTAATTCTTTGGTCTCTTCGGGAATTTTTTCAAGAGCTTTGTTTTTAAGAGCCTTAAAATTTGCACAAATATCCAAATTGTAATCGTAATGAAATGTTTTCATTTTTCTTATAACTAATTCTTTTAAACGTTCAGTGTACTCTTGCAAAGATTCTTTAGCGTTTTTTTGATGAAGTCTACATACATCAAAATATACGTTTCGAGTCTACTTAAAGAAAAAAAAGTTATGAATGTTTCATGTAAATGCTACACATTCTTTTAAAAATAAATTTAAAAATTACATGAATATATACAATATCCTACATTAGTCGATATTATTATCAAATTTAAATTCTTTAAGATAAAAACTATTCAATACAATTAATTTTCGAAACAAGTAAAAAGATGGGTCTTAATGAAAAATACATAATGAGAAAATGATTCTGGCTTAGATTCAGACAAACTTTCAAGGACAATAATTTTTTAGAAATATTTAGCATCCTTAATAATGTGGTAGAGTATCGTATATTACACAAATAAAAAATATATTTACCATTCCACTGATTTCATTTAGTATTGAATTGTATTCTTGAATTTTACTTATTAAGATACTGTGATCAATTTTATTGGTTTCTTGTTGTGAAATGTCTTCTCGAGGAATAATCAATTCCAAATCATAAATCGTCTGAAATTTTTCTCGTAATTTGTGAACGTAATTTTTGATCGGCTCGAAAGCAACTGTCAACACTTTTTCAAGTTTTTCATGACTGTCAGACACATAATTATAAGGCAAAAAATTAAAAACAAGATTTTCAGGTACCCATAATTGTCGAGGTAATTTGAGGTGAATTGCATCAGGACAAAAATTGATTATTTCATCCAAAAAACTGTGAAACGCATCATTCACTTGAGCTATTTTTGGAATTATTGTCAAATCTTTTCCGTGTAAATCCAACTGCAAAATAATTTTTTTAAATAAAATTCATAATAATGCTATTTACTATTTTCATGAGACTTAATTAATATACATGGATTCGAGGAAAAATTGAAAGATTGCTCAAATCAGAAAGCATTTGATCCACAGTTTTCATAATTAAGTCGGCAATCATAATTGCAATTGTTTTTGACGAATGAAATAAAATTTCATGTAGAACTTCTGGGGTAATGCCATACTCATCTCTGTCTATGTATAATTGAAAAACAAATTTTTCCATATAAATAAAGTAATGATTTAACGTGAACTTTGATTTCTGAATATCCTTAAATACCGTGATTCCCATTCTTTAAAAAAAAGAATTAATTAATAATTCTGTCAGATTATGATTAAATATTGGTGACTTACTTTGGTAATTGTGTGTATTTCTTGGATGTATAACTACGAAAATCACAAATTAATTTAGGCAGTAAAGCATTTGATTTCACAATAATCTTCATTAGTGGTTTGTGCAGAGCATATCTCGTTGCTATTTTTTTTCGTCGATTTAAATATCGGTCATAAAATTTAGTTTTTCCTTTAAATTTATAATCCGGAATACTATCAAAAGTCCAGTCATTGATGCAATCTTTTCTAAAAGTAATTTTCAAGGCATAGTCAAACATAATTCGACTGTAATTTTCATGCAACTCTTTTATATTCTTTTCATAAACGGATTTATATTTTGTTCGCAAATTTAAGGGGACCAATTTATGAACAGCATTTTCTGATCTCTGAAAACATTTAAAATTTAAATTTAAATTGAGAAAATGCAAAAGTTATAAAAAAGTCTAAAAAAAGTTGAACATTACTGGTGATAGAAGAAATGGCTTTAAGTGTTTTTCTGCATATTTTTTCATTTGATCAATGCCAGTAACACTTTCACATTTTGTAGATTTAGGTATGAGAATTGGACATTCATATTTAGGTTTGAATTTAAGTTCATGACATTTTTGTTGAAGATTTGACTTTATTCCACATTTTTTTAAAGTATAAAATAAATTTCTTTCTTCAATCTAAAAATTATTCAAAACGTTTAAGTTTCCTTGTAAAGTTGTCCAATTAAAATGCATATACATTTTACTTGTTATTAACTTTTTCTGAAGAAAAATAATCTTTTCTTTTTTTTCTTGTCAATTTTAGATCTTCTTCTTCGTACATTTTGCAAAGTTTTATAATAATTCACTTTCTTTACCAATAACTGCAATAGTTCCAGTTAAATTAAAAATAAAAAGTTAAAACAGTTAAAATGTATAAACATGTTTTTATAAGAGATGTCACATGTTACAGTATTGACAGATACATGGTTAGATTGATTGGAATTGGAGTTTGAAATGCAACGTAAGAAATTTGCATATAAAAATTATTAATTTGCGCGTGGTTACTATTAATAGAATTAAGCGAAATGAAAAATTATAATACAAATAATAATCACAAAATATATTGGTAGATTTATCGTTTATTGCGTTATACTGACACATGATATTTTTACAATTTCAGTTGCATTGCAGATTAGAAATAATAATAAATAAAAAATGGACAGTGAATACTATACATAGCATACATCAGTACAGAAACTAGATAGTAAGAGATTCTTATTTAAAAAGATTGTCTACAATCTTTTTGAGTACAAAAATATTTATTTTATTTTGTAGTTAAAAAAAACTTAAGAGAAAATGCATTGTACACAACAGCATTGTAAAACCAAACACTTGCATGACAATTAGTTGTTGTTTTCTTAAAATATAATTCACAAAAGTGTATTATTGTAATAAAAAGTCATGTATTTGGCTAAAATTATGTAATACAAACGATGTGTGTGGATAAAAAATAAAAAATTAAGATAAAGTATACAAATAGTTATTGAACTTCATTCAATACATTTTATCACATTAATTATCTCATTTAATATTATTTGACTTTTTCAATCAGTTTATTTTACCAGCTTTCACCGAGTAAGTTCCTTTTCCACTTGAATCGATACTAGTTGAGCTTGAACTATAAACTCCTTTTGCATTTTCAACTGTACCACTTTCATTTACAGTTTCTTCAAGAGTATCTCCACTTCGAGACAATATTCTAAAACATTATGAAATAATACATTAAGTAAATGAGATCATTTATACACAAAAACGAATACTTTTACAAAAGGTGTCTTAAAGTATTCTTTTTTACGCCAAATTTTTGTTTAGTTAAAGAGTGCCTACTCGTCATCAGATGGGAAATGAATGGCGTCTCCTCCCCGAGAGCTTAATGAACCAGCGTTGGCAGTGGCACTAGCAGATGCAAACGATTTTGATCCACCATATCCAGACCCATGACCCCCGCCTGGAGACCCTGGTCCTCCGTAACCTCCTCCCGAAGAACCATGACCTCCAGCTGAACTGCCGCCATAGCTTCCGGCCTGATTGCCTCCATAGTTGCCAGAGCCAGCTTGACTTCCCCCATATCCACTGCTTCCTCCATAAGCTCCTCCTAATCCCGAACCTCCATGAGAACAAGCTCCTGAGCTGCAGCCACCAGGTTGACCGTAACTTCCACCATGACCTGCGGATCCACCATGCCCTCCAGAAATACCTCCGCCATGACCTTGACCTGTACCATAACCGCCTTGCGTTCCACCTATTCCGCTATACCCACCTCCTATAGGCCCTTAATAGAAAACATTTTATTAGGTTAATAATCTCTTTCAAATTAAAGAGACAACCAAGTGGAAAATTCTGCACAGGTCTATAAACTACTGTGCACAATCGCAGCCCAAGTTTGTTTTAAAGATTGGAAAACCTTGTAAGTTTTTGTCACTTCTTACTGAAATAGCTACGTCATTATTTTAGCAGATAATTGAAAATAATTTTTCTTTCTGTTTCATTAATTGAATTTAGTCATAAATGAAATTGATTCTAATATTTGAAATATTTACGAAGTTAAACAAATGCATGTTCAATCATTATTCAAAATGCTTAAAAGCCTTTAAAGAATATGCTCTAGAAAAACACTCTAAAAGTTTGTACAATTTTGAACAATTTAAAAAAAAATGCTGATGCTTTTTAAGTTTCTGAAAAGCATATATTTCGAATCTTAAAATATCATACTAACTATAATTTAGCAAGCTTTATTTTTAATTGATACTTCAACTTTTTGAACAATAACAATTAATTGTATTATATTAAGTGACGATGGTTTTTCTGTTTAAAATGACAGAAAATGTGAAACGTTCACAGAGTTATCCAAATCTTTACATTTTCTGTATGATACTTAATTGATTTTATAATAGATTATAATAGAATATAAAAGATTATAATAGAAAAAAAAATCATATATTGTTTCATTTGTCAAATTTTAGCTATATTATTGGGATGTCTCCTTCAAAAAATAGTAATTGAGAATAATCTACCTGTCTTAAAAACTCCGCTACTACCAGCAGCACCTGCAATTAAAATGTCTGTTAAAGTATAAGCTTTAAATTTGTTAGTAAAAAAATAGCTATTGAAAAAAGTAAATCACATACTTCCTGCAGAGGCACTTGCTCCAGATCCCCCGTAGCTTCCTCCACCAACACCATGCCCACCACCATGTTGGGATCCTCCATAAGAACCTCCTAGAGAGCCACCAGACCCACCATAACCAGATCCTAACCCATGACCACCACTTCCTCCATAAGATCCTAAAATTTCATTTATATATATATATATAAAAGCAATTTTGATATTTCATTTTTAACTTTTGCTGACTGAAAATTCCAATTTAAAATGAAAAAAAATTCTTTGAAGCCAATATCAAAATCTTTAAGAATATTGTTAAAAAAGTGTGTAACATATAATATAATTTTCTAGAGTGAAACATTTAAAAATTAATATTCTCAGAGAAAGAGGCAAAAATTATCAATTTAATAGATATCGTAAAAGTAAACATTGATTTAAAAAGCAGAACATTCCTGAGATGTTTTCTACATATTTATATAATATTTGAACGATATTTATGTATAAAAATTAATATAGAAGTCACTGAGATAATTTTTAATTAAGTCATTGAAACGCTAAACTCTGTTCATTCTAACGCATGTACATAAAAGTACGCAGTCCTTATTATAAGGCAACAATAACCAGGATATTTGCTGGAATTTTTAGGGTTAAAATTGTCTGAGTTCACCTGGAATTGTTAAATTTCTGGAATTGTCCGGAAATTGATTTTTTACATGAATTTTCTGGGTTAATATGGAAGTTTGCACAATTCTAAGTCCGAAAGTTAAAAAAGATATTTATTTACATCTGTCAAATTACATTTGAATTGAAAATAGTTACAAGATGTCAAAAGACAATCAATAAATCAAATGCTTAAAACAGTTTGTAACTCTTTTTTATTGACCTTGACCACTA
Source organism: Idris sp. 1 HC-2018 (assembly GCA_022817325.1). Classification (NCBI taxonomy): domain Eukaryota; kingdom Metazoa; phylum Arthropoda; class Insecta; order Hymenoptera; family Scelionidae; genus Idris; species Idris sp. 1 HC-2018. The sequence goes on from JABFPM010006273.1 coordinate 9,000, forward strand.
ATAACAAATTTCAGTTCGAGTGCAATTTGACAGATGTAAACAAATTTTTTTTTGAACTTCATTAATTCATGGTCTTTTTATTGTATACAATAAAAGTGGTTACAAAAAAGTTGAAGTCTAATATCTGAAACTATACGAGAATAAAACGATATCAGAATGAAATTCCTGTTAGAAGAATATCCAAATGCATGGATGCACGTTTTGAAAAAATCATTCGATGACAGTTTGCAGATTGCATTGCTGTGAGATTTCTGATGTTTTTATTAGTAATTATATTATTTAAAGTTAAATTATTGAGATGTGTCGTTTTTTTAGTCCGCATGAGCCGACAAACCTGAATGTTGTAATTAAGTTACAGAATAAAAAAATTTAATTTGTAAGAAAATTTGCTGATTAATAAAAGTATTATTGTGTATTTAAACAAAACAAAAAAATAATAATAATATCTAAAAAAATTCTATAATTTTTTAGACATTTTATACTTTTCATAATTACTAATAAAAACACCAGAAGTCTCACAGCAATGTAATCAGCAAACTGTCATTAAATCTAGATTGAAATCATATGCATATTTTTGGAAAAAACTGTAAATATGAAAAAAAATTCAAAGATGTTCTATTGCTTTTTGAATTATTGTTTAGATTTATTAATATAAGTCTTAACATTTCTTTGAATATAATCTATTATGTGTAGCAATTTTAATAATTAAATTTACCAGATTGCCCGTGTCCAATGGAACTTCCACCACCATGTGTTTTGCCTCCGTGGCCTAATACCCCTCCAAGTCCACTTTGTCCATAATTTCCTCCTTGGCTACCACCATAGGAACCACTATTTGTGCCTGCACCTCCGTAACTTCCGGAACCTGTTTGTCCATAAGATCCTAAGATTTGATAAATGCATATTATTCAAGATGTCACTTCTCTTTACAAACAAGAAAAATAATCAAATAAATTTACGCTAATAATATTTTTTGGTGCAGATTATTTGGTTATCTTTTATGGAAACATCATGAAGGACTATCTTTTAAAAAAGTAGGGTAAAATCTTAAAAGACATGAGACATATGACATTCACTATTATCATCGACATGTGATATCTGTTATATTTGGGTAAAATTTTATATTAAATTTGTCTCTGTGCACTCTCAATCTGATTTTTGGTAGCTTTTTATCACCAATTTATTATTATTTATATTATTATTACACTGGTAAAATATGTTTTTAATTTTCAGTTTTTGTTTGCAAAATGTTGAGTTCTAAATCTTTGTAAGTAGTAAAATTTTCATTTTATATATATATATATACATAATGTTTGAAT
>JABFPM010006274.1:0-10318 GCA_022817325.1 Idris sp. 1 HC-2018
GGTAATGTCGGTGTTATTCATCATCATTATATTATCAAATAATCTTTAATAAAGACTTATTATAAAATTGAAATTATATTCCTCTCATCGTAAATTATAACAATATTGAAAAAATTAAATTGACTACTAACCTAAGTTAAATTAAAAATGATTTTTTTTATAATAATAGTCGTGTATTAAAAAACAAAAAAAAAACGAAAATGAAACATAATGATAAAAGTAAAACTTTTTGTGCACTATTGTTTTTTATTCGTTGAAAATAAATATCGAATTTAATCTGTTTGTAAAAAATGTACTATTTACAAAAGTAGAAAAAAAGTACCAAGATGTTTTTTCATATACGCATGATTTATACTAGAGGCATTGACTGCGAGTAGATATAATGGAAATGTGTAAATGAACCATAAGTAAATAAACAAATGATTACGATTTGCAGTAGAACACGCTTCAACAGCTCCAAGACATTTCGTAATGATTCCACGCGCTGTGCGTTCATGCGTGCCACGACCTGGATCTTTTACGCGCGTGTAGTACACCATCGCGACCGGTATTTGTCGTTACAAATGCATAGTACTGATTGTACATGACGTAATCCAATAATCCTGCAAATCAGCGATGAAACGATTGGTCTACTCAGTTGGTTTCTATTTAAATGAAGCTAAGTAATTTACGCTTAATTATATTTACAAGAAAATGTGGCAAATATAGATCTTGCATAAAATTGAATACAGTTTTAAAAAAATATTCATTCAAATTAAAGATTTTTTAAAATTGTATTTAGGTGGACAAGAAAGAATACTCAACATTCAAAAACATGTATAGGTATAATTATTATGATATTTTTATGCTAATGTATAGAAAATTGCTGGTTATGTAATATGCATTAGAAATTTAATCAAATTTTATGAGATTTTTTGTTATAAAAATGGTACATTCATTATTATATAAACAAATGTTTTATATTTCTTGAGATTTAAAGTGATTGAAAAGCAATTTGCATTTCATTCTATTGGATCATGTGTAATTTAAATAAGTTCATGTATGATCTAAATAAGATCATACGACATGACTGCGTATATAAAATAAATTTATGGAGTGGAATAATCTTGGCATCAGGAACCTGCAGTATGATCTCTCTTTTTCCTAAGTGTGAATTTCTAAGCGTTCAACATTAGAGTGGGTTAAATAGGCATTGCAATAGCACGTGCACGTGAGTGTTTATCGGCTGCGTTACCAAAATGGGAAAACATCAATCAGAGTTTGAATTTTATTTTCCTTTTAGTTTTTTGCCATGACTTTGCTTATAAAAATTAATGCAACTAAGTAAATCACTTTAAATTAACTGAGTGAAAAAAGTAAATGGAAGTTATAGAGCATTTAATAATGTTGAAATCACTTCTTTAGTATGAGCTGTTGAATTATGATTCTGTCTTTTATTTTCTCATGTAATAATTTCTTTTTTCCGCAATTGTTACCTACGTAAAATGTTAATTTGATAAATTAAATACTGACAGATAAAAAGATTAAGATTAATCGTAATTATTTTTAAATGAAGTGTATTTTCATACTAATAGGAAAATTTTAATTTTTTCACATAAACACAGCCTAATGTATTAATACACATTTATGACATTTTTATTCAATTACTGTCTTAGAATAGAAAGGCAAGATTAACTTTAATTAAGTTACTAAATTTAGTAATTTGATTAAAAATATATGCAGTTTTTTTATTCTTAAAGTTCAATTTTAAGTTACCGTGTAACGTAGTAACAATTAATTAAAATTAATATTTCATAAACATTTACTTTTGTAATGATATTTACAGCAGTAATTAAATAAGTTTTCAAAATATAATGATAAAACTTAAATAAATCTTTTACATTACATATGTAACTTAATTATTTTATAACTTTGTATTATGATATAAATCTTTATGAATACTGTAATGAAAAATTAGTAATATAATCATTTTATCTATTAACTGATAAATAATCAACGCAAATCAAATTAATGCTTGATTATAATATTTAAAATCTGAAATTTTAAAAATTCACATTGATATTCATATAATCATTATAATTGAAAGAGAAAGCAGAAAAAGTGTGAAAACATAGTATGCTTAGGTTTGTCCAGAAAAATATTGATTATTAAATTATTATAGAAAACAAATTAAATATAATTCAATTTTATATTTAACCACTTCAAATTATGTAATTTGGATCGGTTTTCTAAAATAAAAAAGATAATTAAAGAAAACCGTATATTCAGCAGATAAACATTCTGCTTGTACTTTATTATATGTATGCAAATTCGAGTAAAATTATAACATTATTTCAACGTTAAGCAAATAGGCGAAGTACAAATTTGTTGTGAAACTGAAATTACTTAAACATTGAAATTTAATACATCTAATGTTATGTAATTTAGTTAAAAGTATTGTTTTTTAAAATCAAATGAGAACTTAAACCTAATATTAACAAGCCAACTTTAAAAAAGAACTTCATACTGTAATTTTTTATGCAAAACAAATTTGCAACCTATATTTATCAAAACACTTTTCCATTTATACTTCATTGAACTTAGTTTCCCTTCGGACATTGATCCGCATACAATGTGTTACTGCGTTATAAAACTGTATAATCGCAAAAACAATTTTATCATCGAAAAAAATCTTTCGCTGTTGGGGATCGAACGCTGTCCACTTTGCATTGAAAGTCACACGCCGTTTGCACCAAGCCATGACGACGTCTTGCATTAACTTTCTCGAAATGCTCGAGAGCGACTATTTAACAACGAAACAAATATTCATTCGTCGACATTCATTAACATCAATATCTTTGTCAATGCGCTGCTAATTTCTCAATTAACTTGTGTGTCTGTTGCGTTTCGTTGAAATCAATTATTTACATTCGCTTTTAAACTATCGATCTTACGCGCGCGATATCGATCGCCATACATAATTGAATTTCATATAATGAAGTGATCGTAAGTCAATGAATCGCGTGAAAAGGTAATAGAATTGGTGAACCAATTGGCAAATATATATAATATATTGTACGAATGTTTCACAACGCGGTTCACAAGCCGCGCACGAACTACGCACTCGTAAACTTATGTAATTTTCTTCTTATTTTCTGCGCATATGACGATACTGTTCTTGTCTTTGAAATGTCAGAGTCGCCAGTGTGTCTCCCATTCGACAAGAGACGGTAAACGCCATAATTCTCTCTTTCTTTTGCTGCAGATACGCACGCGCGCAAGAGTAAAAGTTCAATTTCGCAATAGCTACCTACGATGGTCGAAGGTAGTAATAATAAATCACATTTTTCGCAAATATTATCGCAATACTCGCGTGTAACTAGCAATCTCGGCGTTGCTAGATTAGGAGCCTATTACCCGCAGATAAACTTTCCAACTTTTTCGCGGGCCGATTCTTTCATTATCTCCGCATCGGCATAAAACGGTTACTCAAAAAAACACACTCTCATGCATGATTATAATTTTGCACCACAATCAAACAAACCCTGCTCTCAAGATTGCATCGGTAAATTGTCACTCGATTTACTTTATCGATTCCTTTATACAGTTGAGTTACAAAATTTCATTAAAGGTTATTACGTAAAAATGTTGGTGAATAGGTGAAATGAAATTAAATCTGCGCAGTAACAAACTTTTGTTTGAGAGCTTACAGAAAGGGACAACAAAGACTGGTCGAATTTTAAACTCAAAATCATCCGGTAGCTAAACATTAATAGATTTGGGCCTCGAAAAAAAAGAAAAAAAACCAGTCGATCAGTCATGTCACCGAGCATCATTGAGCTCGGCATAATCCCTCGTATCGCAGCGGCCTATCTCTTGACCAACAACGTGGCAGAAAGTTCGCGCTATCAGAAACCAAATTAAGCGCAATAAAAAGTAGCCACTTATTTATTGCCGTGATTCTCGTATAGCTGGCACACAGACAGCACCATAAATTTGTGCGTTTCTAAACGTTTCTTCTATTTGGCCAAGATTATTAGCTGGCGGACCATAAATATCCCTGCGTAGAACCAGAAGTCCACTGAATATCTAATTAAAATGCGCAAATTTGCCGGGGCAAAAAGCGTTTAGCGCGCCGCAAAGATGTTTCTCCGTTAATGCCCGGCTGATAAAAGTGTAAACAATTTTTGCAATTAGCATATGTGCCAAGAATATATATATAAAAGAAGAGGGGACACCAGCTACTGTTACTTTTGCCTTACGCATCTTGTTTGTGTTCGACTTTTTGCAATGGTGTAGGTGTCCGTGTAGACACACGTAATCCTCAGACGTACACAAGCAAGCATCCGCAGCGTGTTCCTCGTGGTTGTATCTCGGGTTGCGACAGAGAGTCAGTTCGTTATCGGGGCCTGCTGATTGCTGGTAAACAAAGAGAGTCCGCAGTGGCGTGCGGTTCACGAGGCCGCTCGACGAGGACAACGATAGAAAAGAGGCAGGGAGGAGATTGTTCGTGATGATGTAGTCATACTGGTTCAATGTTCATGCGTATAGGCGCACAACTGCATCGTGTGCTATGATGCAGTGTGCTTTAAGAAGAGAAGAAAAAAGTCTATCTCCTTCTCTTTTTTCCGCCAACTCGTTCTTATTCGCGCTTTGGTCAGGCCACGCTGCTATCTGGTTCAGTGAGAGAGGGGCACATCTGGGGCGTTTTGCCCCAGGCCCCTTCCGTACCAACGCTGCCAACCTGCGCCTTTAAACACTTGCGCGGAAAACAGGAGACCTGTTGCGTGAAACGAAAAAGACCTGCAGAAGAAAATAAGAGTGATGCTGTGAAATAGAAATTCAAACTTTCTTCGTGTCTGATTTTAGCTTAGCCCAATCATTTATTTTTCAAATATACTAAGACAATTTTCTCTTCTAAGATGTTAGATGCAAGTAAATGCTTCTTTGTACAATAATTTGCTGATTTTCATGCTAACGATTATGAATATGCACAATTTGAGTGATTTTTTCAGTTCATAAATATATTCAGTTTTTTATAATAACAACATTGATATTAATTATTTAGAATTGTATTGACCAGAATAAACTATGTTATCTCTCTATACATCCAAAGCATAATACACAGTCTGAGTTAGTAATGCGATACTATTATGTGATGCTCTACATCATTATTGTATACGAATTGCAGTCATACTCGATATAAATTGATGCTTTATATTAAAATATATTGTGAAAATAAAAGGTTTAGAGTTTGTATGTATTTTTTTATTTCATAAAATAACTGACAATTGCTCATATTACATGATTGAAAAGAATGCAATTGAATTATTATTACATTAGGAATATTTGTGTAAATTAATAATGGGTATACATTTTTGCAATAATAGTAAAATAAAATATAAAATACAATGTTTATACATTTGACATCAGAAAGTTATTAAACAAAACGTTGACCTACGATGAGTTTTATAATGATTGTGATACAAATTTGAAAAATGAGCATTTTTAAAAATGACATACATCATTTTGTATTTGGCTCAAATGTGATCTATATTGTAATTATGTATGTGACCAACCTACAAAATTTTGTTAACATTTAGTAAGTTAACAAGTAACTGTTTGTATATCCCGCAGGAATCATATTGAATGTCAAACGGAAATTATAAATAACGTCTATTATATACGGATTCTAAAGTCAATATGTGTGCTTGTAAACAACGCGTTGTAATTTATATGTGACTTGTACAATGATATAATGGTGATGCACAGTTCACATAATAAAATATAAACAGATAATGATTTTCATGTTTATAATATTTTTATATATTCTTAAAAGATTAGTTTAATTTTTCTGAAAACATTGAGTATTTTCTTGAACATATTATTTTCAAGATTTTCAAAGTAGATAAAGAAACGACAAGAAACTCAACTCAAAAGAAATAATAAATTTCAAAAAAGTTTCGTACTTATAAAAGGTATATCAAAAGGATAAATTGACTTCAATCGACGATAACGATATTATTATTCTGAATACAATTTAAAAACATGATAACATGTAGTTAATACATAAAAAAGAGACTTATTACGCATGACAAATTGCAAAAGTTCGATTTTGTATGTCTTCATTGATCCAAGCGTTTCGCGACATAAGCCTTTCGAGCAATAAATCGCTGCCAAATCGCCCACCAAGATTTGTCGCGATATTACGGCAATACAACTCGATTTTCTTACAGCAACAAAGAACAGGTGGCTGTTACCACATGCATCTACAACTAGGGAAGATAAAAATATTAATTGCTCGACGTTGTCCGTTGTCTACTATATAATCGATGACGTGTTACATTGAGCACTCGTTCACGGAGCAATAGATAAATTTAACTATACAAGATACACGATAGCTTTGTGTACACAATTAGTCCAATGAAGAAAGCAAAGCTGATGACCAATATGATTAATTATCTAGTCGGCAATCAATCGGGAATCAAAATCCAATAAAAATTTTGTTTTAATTAGCTCTAGGCTTCTTTGCCCGTGTCATTTTTTACCCTGAATTATCGCGAAGGTTGCAAACACGGTGCAAAACTTGTCGTCCTTAGTGCAAACTGAGCATAAAATATATCGCGATATAACTCGTCGCTCGTAAATACGCTTCTTCGTTCAAAGAGGTGTCTCGGAGAAAAATAATCAATGCGATCTTATGCGTGTAAAAAAGGTTCTGATTCTAGTTCTCCAACGTCACGTTTAAGATGTAGTTGAAAGACAAGTCAAGGACCCTGTAAAATTTATATGTTGTCTTCGTACCGAGTCATGAATTCTGATCCAACTTGGTGATTTTGTAGTGATAATGTGAAATACACGCTTCATATTCGCAAATTCATCACCCGGTATTGGAGAGTGTATTCGGAAGATCGGGAAAATGTAACCCCAGAATATATAATCCTGTGATGTGGCACTTTCTTCGCACTTATGCTTCAAGTGTACTTCGGGCATTCACACGCTTGCTTAGTAAACGATGAATAATCGTTAACGAATGGCTCTTCGATCGGAAGTCGTCTGTTTGGCATAAGTGCAAGTCATACTTCAAAACCCATCGAATACTTCGTCAGTGTCATAAAATGATATTCCGGGCAAAATAAAAACGTAGCGAATGATGGAGGGAACAATCTGCAAGTAGAGAGTAATGATTTTTACAGAACCTATTGAGGTTTCGCCATGGCCCTTTATTGAATGATGGATGCATTCAAAAGATTTACCTTATCGTAAACTTATATTCCACCCAATGCTTTTAAACTTTTTTTCGTTTATATTTTTTACAGGGGTACACTTTAAGTGCTTTGTGAGTTAACCCCTTAAAATTATACTTTAAACCCTGCCACTGTTGTACAATTATGTATAAGATTATCTTTTTTTAACACTGTATTTTTCCACTTGACATTTAAATGTAATTTGTATAATTTCTGTACAAACATCAAGTTCAATTTTATTTGTACTTTTAACTTTGATTAAAAATTTTCATGCATCCATTTGCAAATAATTTTTTCATGAAAATTTTTGTTATTATGGCTCGCAAACTTCTAACGCAACTTTAGCATTCAAAACAACGCAGTGGTAATAAAATTTTGTATAGCTATTCAACCATACTTTCGTTCACAATCTGTTATGGATGAACAGTAGCGAATTGAACAAGTGCATAAAAAATGCGTAATAAAAAGAACTGTAGCCGAAATCACAATACAAATCCGGATGCTGCACAAATAAGTGGCTTTTCGTGGTTGAGCCTCTCTTTTTATGACTCTACCATCCCAAACCCAACGAAAGAAATAATTTACCTTGTGTGAATTGAACCGTCCAGTAAACTTCAATATAAATTAATTAATAACCCAATCCTGTATGCTTCTTTTTGTTTTTTACAAAAAATAAAAAATTTATGGCCTTTTATTTCATCAATAATTACTATTCAGTTAAACAAAATTTACTGCGTATTATACATGCAGCATAAAAGAAAAAAATCAGTATAGATTTAGTTATTTTTACAAGAAAGTAAATTTGTTATCCACTGTACTACGGATTTTTAAGAATCAAACTCATCTACGACAAGGAAGGCCATCAAGTTGAGACACAACAAAGTGAATAAAAAAGAATGAGTAATAAAGAAGACGATAAATAACAAGGCAAAAAGGAAGTGGAGTGTGCAGCCGTGTTTCAACGGCGTAGGAGCCTACTACCAATTGTTAACGGGTACAAGCTTCTTTGCAATTTTCATACAAGAGATTTATAAGTCTCTGTTTTGAAACAAGGAGTTAACTAGGTGAAAGAATATCAAATTAATTACATAACAGGACGTTGAGTGTAAAAAATTGTGATTCAAGAAAAATGTTCGACAAAATAACGGTATGATTTCTTGTATTTGAAACTCCTATTTTCTCGTTACAACCCGAGCCAGAAAATTAGTAAAAGTTATACTTATCCGCAACTTGCTAATTATGTCATTGACGTAAAAATTATACGTAATTTTGTTATGAAAATGAAATAAAAGCTAAACAAAGACACCGTTCGAGAACTTGAAAAACAACTGCATCTTCGTAAACATGATAACGGAAGTTTTTTCGGTCTAAGGAATAAAGTTTTTTTTTATCATTTCGTCGGTCACGTTTATTGGTTAAGTTCAATGCAAGTTGAAAATTTAAGTGTTGAAAACAATTCTGAGACTGAACTAGTGAAAATTGAATTTATGATTTCATAAATTATAATGAAGAATGATTAAGGTCTTCTTCAAAGACTTAATTTACAGTGAAAAGTTGGAATACTACTTCTTATTATGATTTACTATTTCACCGTCAAAGCCAGTATATGGACATTAAAATTAATTCGAATTTGTTTGATTTCGTTGATTTGAACCTAATATTTTACTTAAAAGATTAATTCGTATTAAATAACATTTTAGAAAGTTTAAATTTCATTCGTAAATCCAATGTTTGCTCCTAAAATTTTATAGATCAAAGTGCACTTAGCTCTGAAATTTCTATGACAGTTTGACTGCAAGATTAGGTCGCGTAAAACTTCAAATCAAGATGCTCTACATTAGATCTTTCTTTTATAGCTTAGCTTCTCCATATGTTTGACTGTTATGACTAATTTTATGTCAATTTTTTTGTTGAATCCATTATTCTTGAAAGCTTATTTAGATCCAAACTGCTCTTTTAATATCTAATAAAAGTATTTTCTCTTCTTAATATTACTCACGAAAAAAACATTTATTTACTATTTTATAACGGTTAAAAATATGTCTTTATAATTTCGTTTACCTGATAAAGAAAAAAAATTCCGGTTCACACTATAATACCTTTCAAGTATAAAAAAGATTATAAAATATACAGTAAGACAGGTAGCCTAAATGTAAGTTTTTGTGAAATTTTTCCTTAGCTTATCCGCCGATACGATATTGTATCGTGCCAACCCATCTTGATCAAAAGACCCAAAGAAGAGTATTATTATGAAAATAATACTGCAGTCCTTGTCTCTTTGTAAAGGGCGAACCACAAACCACGACACACACATTAAATTACTAACACGTAAGCAAGCATTGTGACTGTTGGAACTTTCCAGTCCGTGAAGGTACGAATACGGTAAACCAATCGCGACATTTATGTGCTATAGTTGTGATGGATGGAAATCCAATAATTGTCCAAGCGTCAATTCGCGTGTTCGAATATGTGCTAAAGAAGTAGTAATTTTCTCAAGAACAAATATTTGGTTAAAAGGCGAAGTAAAAAACATTCTTAATACACAATCGTTCGTAATACATCGTCACTGAATAACGAAAAAATTTAATTATACAGGATGCGTGTCTATTTGAAATGTTTATTGCTTTCTTCCGTTTATTTATTGTAACTGGCATTTTATATTTTTTTTATTTAATAACATTTTAAAGAGATTTTAATTAATCTTGTACTATGGCCTTAATGAAAGATGTTTGAAAAGAAAATTAAAAAACATTAAAGGGGCGAGTTAGAAATTTTAATTTTTTAACTTAAAACGTTTAATAATTTTAGTAATTATATGTTTAAATAATTAATTAAAATAATTTTGGGCGTTCTGCAAAATTTGATTAGCTGAACCCATGTTGAGTTTAAGTAAATCAGAAACTTGATGATTTTAGTCGGATTTTAGCTAATCTGATAAGTAAATTAAGCATATGAGCAATTCTACAGATAACTTTTCTTTTTAGAAAAAAAAAAAAATCTGTTTGAGGGGACATCTTTGGGGCATTTTTTTCTTGTTTTTTGCGCTCTGAAATAGACAAAAAAATAGTGGTGCCCTCAGAAATGTTAAGGGT
>JABFPM010006275.1:0-10318 GCA_022817325.1 Idris sp. 1 HC-2018
AATGATTAATTTTATTTATTATTAATTTAATTCAAAATCTTTATTTATTTTTTAAGATTCAATTCATTTTTAAATCAAATTACGATATGTAATTGACAAGCTAAAATAAAAAATGTCACTTATCACTTTTCTTAACTTGTAAAATTAGTAATTTTTCGAAAGATTTACCAAAAAAAAAACCGTAAGTGCACTTACGGCTCTTTTAAATGGATATTTATTTAAAATAATCAACATAAGAGCATTTTCGATGTTTTTTAATTAAAAAAAGTAATTTTTTATCGCAGAATCAGAAAGAGTGGATTATTTTATTAAGAGAGACTTCAAATTTCATTAAAATTAGTTTTCAAGGTTGTTTGTTAGTTCGAATAGTTTTTTGCATTTTTCTCGAATTTACGTTGTATGTACTTGTCAACTTTTTTAATTTGTACGGCAGATTTGTACCCATAAGACTGATAGCAATCAGTCTTGCCAATTTTTTTTGTTTTGTTTACAATTTTATGCGAACGTCCGACCTACCCAAACCCCCTTGCCCGTGATATGTCCGCTAGAGTCCGATTTTCTTTATCCCCCCTCCCCCTATCTTGCGAACGTCTTTTATGGACGACCCCTAATTATAAATGCACCGGCTAAACAAAACTTTCGATAAAAATGTGTTTTAAAATAATTAACTGACTTTTTGAAATAAAAAATAATTGCTTTACAATTGTATATCAATATTAACTCCGCTTTATCAATTCTCTTAATTTTTGTTACATTTAAAAAATACATTTTTAAACAACAAAATTTTTCTTTTTCTCTACATACGACAAATAATTTGAATAAAAAAATTTCAAATTTGTTGTTTGTACACTTTTATAAGTTGTTATTGATTATAAAATGGTATTACACATATACATATAATATTTGAACCCAGTGTAAACATTTGTATTTCGATTCACGTGACATGATACATTTTAAATGTCACAATTAACAATTTAAATCAGTAAAAAAGAGTTTGTTGTTTACAGCAAAAACAAAACTCTCAGCAGTCACTTTTCGACTAGTGAAAAGACAACAAATTGCAAATCAAATGAAGGAAAGAACAACTCTGTTACAAGTGTCAATTTTAACCCCCGAATGACGAGGAAAAAAAAGAAAAGCAAATTTATTTGTCATAACCGCGACACGAAACTCGATTACATAACCTCGAATATTGCATCGTTTTCCACTCAACCGCGATCCTCGGATTGCTGGGTCGAAAATAAATGCACGACCGAAAATAATGTGCAAAACAAGCACATGAAACAAGAAGCCATCTTTACCTGGAATTTGCAACTTGGAGCACTCGTCAACGTGGAGGTTAAACAAAACAAATAAACAAACAAACAAAAACAAAAAAATCAAAGCACACACTTTGTCAGTGTTTTGTTGTCATGAAACTTTTCGGCTGGCTCGTGTGTTTGTATCTGCTTGTACGTTTGTTTTGAGGTGGAGATCGGGACGGGTTGAGGATTAATGCATTTACGACGAAAGCGACCAAGTGTTGTTAATCACACACACTGTTTCGCGTGTTTGGAAGCACTTGGTCGGCTGCGGCTAGAGGCACTCTCGGACACACGGGGACACTCGTGACGCGACGACGTGACGAGGTCCGCGACAACATTCGACGGTTGTTTTCGCGTTTGCAAACGGAACGACGATGCCAGACGGCGGCCATTACAACAATGAGAATTGAGAATGAGTAAATGAGTTGCCGTCGCGACTTATGCGCCGCCTGCCGGTGATAGCCCCAAACGGGGCCCCTCCACCCACGCAAACTGTCGTCGTCTCTGCGTCTCTCGTCTCACCAATCCATCACATTCCTTTTTATAACTTTTTACACGAATATCAAACTCAAATTTACATTTTTTTATATTAGCATTTTTATTTCTACAAATAATCGTTTACAAATATTCCTAAACTACCTTTATTTACATGTTCTAATACAATTTTAAACAAATAATGTAGGTATATGCAGTACAACGTATTTCTTATACATCAATTTAATAAACAAATAATTTATTCTGATAAAAAAGTAAACATTTATGTTAAAGACATATCTATTTGAAAAATTATATATGCGCATCACGTAAAACAATTCATTATTATTATTATTACAAATTGCAATAATTATTAGACCAGATAGTAATACAAGAGTTCTTAAATATTAACACGAAGCGTTTAATTACAGAGAAATTTATAAGTGAAGAGAAAAATTTGATCAATGTATAAGTGCACTCGTTAGCGAGATGAGCCGCATCTTAAAAGGATATTGTGCGGTTTCACTTTTTAAATATTTCAAACAAAAGTGTAACAATATTGGGCCAAAAAAGGCCGCAAACATGACTTTCGCACTTGGCGATTCCAAGCAACTTATACCAATTATTTTTGTGCGATGCGCGTGTACATATCATAAATGAATGAGAATTTCTAGATTCTATTTATTATTCCAATTCACCAACGTGAATTTACAATGTGTTCACTTTTTTTACCGTTTATACGAAAGTATGAGAACTCGTGCATACATCCAAGATCGCCTTTCACCATTTTTTTCTTTTTTTTTCATTCCCAATTATAGAACATGTGGCAAATTGAAAATGCACTATTGATTATAACTGCCGAAATTGCCTAATTGGTTTCTTTCAAGTACAATTAATTAGATGTAAAGTGCATATTTTTTTTCATCAAGAAAACAAAATTAAATTTATACTTTTTAAATTTGTTTCCTCTCACTTATAGCGCTTTGAACGAATATTTATTTAAATTTATAAATGTATGCATTTTTTTATTTCTACTGCTGCATTCATTATTATTTTTCATTTTCAACAAATTAAATTTTCCGCTTCTTCTGTTATGCGCCATAACACTAATATTGCTGAGAGTGACATCTATTAGTCGCTGCCAAAAGCACAACAAAATATACTATAAGAGTTGGCTTTCGTTGTCAGTATTTTCAGCGCCAAAAATAAGAAGAAACACCGTTGTAGCACTGTAGTTATTGTCAGTTATTGTTGAGTATTGTACTTTGTACTGCGGCTGCGCAAGCACAACTGGCGCACATTGACATTATACATAAACGAAACGTGTTTTACCGACCATAACCAAAAAATATTTCATTACACATGTTTATGTTGATCTGTTTGTTATTACTTCGAAATTAATTATTTAATTTGATTTAAATATTTTTCATTCTTTAATTGAATAACAGTTATTAAATTCGGAATTTAAAAACATGGCTAAATTCAGTAAGTATTTATAATTTTGTATGGTATAATTTGTTTTTGTAGATGTATGATAAAATAATAAAAATGTCAAATAATTTGATTAATATAATAATTTGTATCTAATTTGTTAAAATTTCAGATAAACATTCTAAAAGATTACCTGCTCGAAAAAAACAATTGTTGGAGAAGAAAATACATAAATTGAAAAAGAAAACTTCTACAACCACCAAAAGTAAGATTTATTTTAATTATACTTTTATTAAACTAATTAATTAATAATAATAAATAACATAAGCTGATGTAAATTTCCGAACTTAGTTAATAGTTAAAACTTTTGATACTTATCGGGTGATACTAAAATAATTTAAAAAATGTATTTAACAGAAAAAACTGAGACGGTTCAAGTACCCAACCTATGTACATTTAAGGAAGATATATTAAAGGAAGCAGAATTATTTAGACAAACAAAAGAAGATGAAAGAAAAAAGCTGCGACAAGACGCGAAAGAAAGAAAAAAAGCTTCGTCTTTGTCAAACCAAACTTTAGAAGGATTAATTGCTTCTGCAGAAAAAAAGCAAATTGTTCACAATACAAATGCAGTACCTGTACTTGTAAATAACGAAAATAATGATGAAAAGATTTCTGTGTGCAATGAAGACAAATCTTTGAAAGCTTATTATAAAGAATTTAAAAAAGTTCTTGATGCAGCAGATGTCATCCTGGAGGTCGTAGATGCCCGTGATCCGTTGGGTACAAGGAGTAAAGAGGTAAACAGACTAACCATCATTTTATTTATTGTTACTGTATTTCAGGGTGATCATTATTTTAAAAGAGTTTGTATAAGAAGATTTAATATGAGCCTTTTGCATCATTGCTCACGCTATGAGTATAGGGCTTTTTCACCTATCAATAAGAAGAACCTTAAGGTTTTTGAAGACGCTGAACAATTCTGGTCATAGAAGTTTTGTTGTACAAATAATTCCATGCATAAACAGCATGACCTTTCTTATTAAGTTGTCTACAAAAAATATTTGTCCTCAATTTTTTTAATTGATAACTGAAAATGCATTAACTTCTTTGATTTTTAATGTGTATTTGATTTTAAACGCAACATCTTTTTTCCAAATTTTAAGCTATTGTTGGCACAGAGTAGAGAGGACTGAGAAAGCCTGATGGTTTATTTGATTAAGCTTATAGTTTTTTGTAATAATTAAATAAAGAACTTTATTTCCAAGTCATTTTTGACGACTCAAAGTTTCAATATGCCGCTATTTCGTCCAAAACTTTTTTTTTCAAAATCCATTGGTACAACGCAAAATACATTTATAAGCTTTCAGAATTTTAAAACGGAAGTGATTTTGAAGGTTTTGTTCTTAAGTTATGCTGCCTATCGCTTGGTGATGTCTCTGGGAGAGATAATTTATGACGTGAACTAAAACTTAGTTTCATTTCATGCATTTTTTTATTTATACGATGTTACAAATTCTTCAAAAGGTGTAGAAGAAGGTAAAAAATATTGGGTATACCTTGTTTAAGATTACAAATAATAAATAAGCTTTTAAAATAAGCCTTTTTTCAATCGCAGTGGTATTCCCCCTTAACTGGAAATAGTACATCGAATGACATACCGAATTCTTACATTATTTTTAAAAATAAACAGATTAACGAAATTTTCTTTTGTGTGAGCATTACAGCAAAACAATTTCTTGTGAATCACAAACAGTTGTAAATCATCCTGAAAGACCGCACAAATGGTACGAATGACAATCTCATATATCTTAAATGACCTCACAATAACATAGAAATAAATTCAAAAAACCATTCAGATACTTAAAAAAAATTTCAAAATGACTTTAATATAACCGCAAAATGATAGCAAAAAGGTTCCAAAAAGACCAAGGGATCTTTTAAAAAATACGTACACCCCTATTGGGGGGGGGGGGGGGCGCATTTTCGTATACTTAATGCAAAAGCTTATGGAAAATAGTGTATGGAAAGGGAGGTGAGGTCAAAATTTCTCCATTTTAATGCACGTACTTTTTGAATGACCCCCAAGAAGTATCTCAAAATGATTTTAGAGCAATCCCAAAGTTAGTCGTAAAAAACTCTGAAGTGATACGATAATGATGTCAGAAAAACATCATAAAGTCCCAAAAATTACTCCGGAACAATTTCTAAATGACTCTAATAATAAATAACCCCGAAATGACACTAGAACGAACCCAAAATAACTCGAAAGTAATCTCAAAATAACCTCAGATTTACTTGAAAATGACTTCATAACGTTCCCAAAAATAACCTTAAAATAGCTGCAGAATGACTTCAAAAAGGCCCAAAAAAACTGTAAATACTTCCGAAAAAAAAAACCCAGAAATATCTCAAAATGTTTCCAGAATGACCTCGAATTAAGATAAAAAAAATTATCGAAATGACATCAGATCGATCCCAAAATAACCCCAAAATAAACCTAGAATGACTCCAGAAAAACCCCACGATATTCTTTAAAAAAATTATAATGAACCTTAAACGATTTGTAAATGATCTCTGCCAACAGTTCTTGTAAGTCTCAATAGAAGCTGTTTGTGCAGAAATTCTTAATTTTCGACCGTGAATATGAGTTCTGTGCACAATTTTATATGAGAATTGATATTTTAGATACTTTGCTTTCAATATTTAACATGTAAATAAATTGGTTTAGTATGTTTATAATTGATTGAAAATTGGAAAATAATGATCACCCTACTGTACATTATACTTTTATACTACTTAGTTAATTAAATTTAATTAAAATATTTTTAATATTATTTAAGGTGGAACAAGCAGTTTCATCTGCCAAGGGAAATAAGAAATTAGTTATTGTCTTAAACAAAGCAGATTTAGTGCCACGTAAAAATTTAGATCAGTGGTTAAAATATCTGCGAGGAAGTTATCCTGCAATCGCTTTTAAAGCTTCTACTCAAAATCAGGCTAGAAGGTTGGGAAGACGAAAGCTGGGTAAAAAAAGTGAAGATATGATTCAAGGTGCGACGTGTTTTGGTGCTGAACTTTTGCTAAATCTGTTGGGAAATTATTGTAGAAATGGAGGTTTGAAAAAAAGTATTCATGTTGGAGTTGTAGGTTTACCAAATGTTGGTAAATCTAGTGTCATCAATTCATTAAAACGTAATAAAGCTTGCAATACTGGCAGCACTCCAGGTACCCATTTTTAACTTTTACCTTTTTTTCTTTAAGTATATTATTGTTTATAGTTAAAAATTAAAAATTAATTATTCATATTTTTACTCTTTTTTATTGTCATAAATTATCTACATTATATTATAATATCTTATGTAGATAAGAACCAAAATGAATTATAATAATTCTTATTTGATTCATAATTAAAATTAAACTTAATTGATTTTAGGGGTAACAAAGTCAATGCAGATTGTCCAGTTAGATTCAAAAGTAAAACTTTTGGACTCTCCTGGTATTGTATTTGATAATTCTCGAAAAGAAGAAGATCAAATGAATGTTGCATTAAAAAATGCCATTAAAGTAGAGTCACTTGAAGATCCCATTACTCCAGCGTCTTTGATTTTAAAACGTATTTCGACTGATCAAATTAAAGAACTTTATAATATCAGTAGCTTTTCAAATGAGCACGATTTCTTTTATAAGTATGCCATGAAAACTGGAAAGTACAAGAAAGGAGGTATTGCTGATGTTGATGCTGCGGCACGAAATGTTATAAATGATTGGAACTCTGGAAAAATTAGGTAAATATTTATGGGATATTCTACGAGAGATTTCCATTTAAAAATTAAATTTGATTAAAATATAACACATTACATTCAGCCACATATCTTGGGAAACACAATGCACATTAGACAAATATAATTCTAACAATTCAATTTTATTTTTTATTTTGATTTTGTACGAGAAATTATTGGTACAATTTTTAGAATTTGCGCACTGCATAACAATTTAGCAGTCCAAACATTTTCAATATCAATTAACTCATATATTATCAGCGATAAACAAATTTTAATGGATATAGGTTTCAAAGAATTTTTCTTAACATTTTCGATAGATGTACCGTTAGGAGGTGGGGCTTCTTTTTGCAATTCTCAAATCCTGTTTAATTGTTTTTAATACAAATTTTTTTAATATTCAATGAATACACGGAGGGAAAAAACAGAGTTTGAAACTATGAGACTTAATCAAATGAAACGATTGTCAGATTCTTTGTTTCACTGTATGAAAATTCATAGTATTAACCTATGAAAACATCAGTTGAAACGATGGAGCACAATCGTCGTTTAATTCGAACAGCTTAATCGTTTCAACCGATTAGCGGCAGTGAATTAGAAAATGATCGCTACATCACTTGAAACTCTATGGCGCATGCGTGGTAAGCTTACTATGGTAAATAATAAAATTAAAAAAATATTAAAAAGAGTACAATTGGTAATTAAACAAGATTAATTAATAATTAAATTTTATTTTATAGAATTTTCTCAAAATAAATAATTTAATTTATTAAGAACTCTTTTTAAAATGACTTTTACGTTGCGCTACGAAAGCTGTAAATTCGATGAGTCTAATCGTTTGAAATGATTAGACTATAGTGATGAAATTATGACTTCTCTCATAGTATAAACCGATGTATTCATCAAACGAAACGATTATTTCATCATACAAAACCATAAAAATATCATCGAATGAAACTATTAATGTTTTCATCGTTTCAACCTGTTTTTTCCCTCCGTGTAGAAATACCACTTTTCATTAGCATGTATTTTGAATACCTTTTTCTACATTCAAATAGCATGTGCACAATGTAGTCCTATTTTCTACCATATAGTAGAAAATATTCTTCTAGGATAAATATACATTTTAATTATAAAAATAATAAAGAGGTATGGTGTTATTATAGTTTAATTATAGTGTAAAGATGAAAAAATAGAAAATCCTGTACAAAGAAAAAAAAACTCATCTGATGGGTTTTTATTATTATTAATCTTTTATGATGAAATTATTTGTTAATGAACAAACAATGTGGTCAAATTTTCATAATTGAATTTTTAACCGTTAAAAAGTTTAAAAATTTATTTAACACAGAATTTCTCGTGTGTCATTAGTCATTCACTGTCACTGATCAGTTGAAAAGTAGCGTTTTGCGCATGCGCAAACTAATTAGCCGAACGAAATAATACGCGCTTTGAATATATTGTTATAACATTTTAACGGTTAAAGATTCCGTTCTACAAATTTTACACTAATTTTTCGTTCATTAGTGAATAATTTTATCATGAAAAATTAAGAATGAAAATCCCAATTTTTATTTTATTTTATTTTTTTTTAGATTCCAATTTTTTGCTATTTTCGATTGTTTAATCGAATTTGTAGTTACATATGTTGGACATTTATGGAAAATTCAAAAATCGTATGCGTCCACTTTTTTTTCATTAATAATATTGAAATTGAGTTTGAACATTTTTAACTGCGAAATCGAGTTACAGCATGTAATTTACATATGAATTTCAATGATTTTCCGTAAAAAAAATTACAATTAAAAATAATAAATGTCTAATTATTATTAATACGGGAAAAAATCATCATAAGAAAATCTAATTTGTAAATAAAAACTGTAATGTCCCTTACAATTTTTATTCAAAAATATTAAATAATATATTTTATTAAGTTTGTAATTATTTTGTAATTATTGGACACATTTTGCATTTATAATATGACTAATTTTTCATTTAAATATAATTATTTAATTAAAAGTTATTTATTCACAGATACTATACAGTTCCACCAGAACAGCCGGTTTCACAATTATCAGCTCAAATTGTTAGTGAAAATACTAAAGAATTTGACATTAATAGTTTTGCGCATGAAGAAAAAATGATGATTGACGTAATGACTGGCACCTCTGAAAATGATGAACCTATACATTTTAATGCACCAGCTATGGATACAGATGCGGATAAACTGGTAAGGTTTATACTCAATCAACAGGATGTCCATAGTACTTGAATTTTATATGACCATGAAATATACGAGGATTATGTGGGACATTTTTGTTTACACTGAAAATTATGAAAATATTATATCTTTAATCAACAAAATTCCCCGAAAATAACAATTTTTATTTTTTTATAGCAGAAATTAACTTACAAAATGATTATGTTTTTTGTATCTTAAATGTATTCTTATAAATTGAAAAAAAATAATATAGAGTAATGAATAAGCGCTAAAAATGAATGCTATTTATCATTAAATTAAATTTAATAATGTTCTTCAAAATTCCAGAAATTTACGGGAATTATAAGTGATTTGTTTTTCTTCTGGACACCCTGATCAAAAAGTTTTTATAATAAAAATAAAATTTTTCGAGATTTCACATCGAAATTTAAATTTAATTATTACACAATGAAATATACATATGTAAATTTCTTTTTTAGGAATATAAAGTTCAAAAGAAAAGAAAGAAGGCAAATGATAGAAACTCATCTGAATCAAGGAAACCCAAAATCGACCCACTTTTCGAAATCGAGGGTAACCAAAAATTAAATCTGGCTAAAAAATTATTGTTCAAAAAGCAAAAGAAAGAACGTGTTCGCAGAGGTTAGTAATATGTTGTATTAATGTTAATTTTTCTCATGATAAAATGTTTAATAATTACACATTTATTTTGCAGAAAAACAAGCTTTGAAATTGGCCGATGCTTTAAGTTTATTCAATTTAAACCCTGGTGATACAAGTCATCCAGCTACAAATTAAATGTAAAAAATTCTGTATTTTATCGCTGAAAGTTTAAGAATATTACTGTTAACAATTAAATGTATGTACCTAATAATAAAACATTAAAAATATACCTCGATAGAACAGTCACGTGTCAATTAGTTATTTTAAGGTGGCAGCTCCACGAGTTGAACTTGTCAAAAACGTTGATTATAAGTGCATATCGTCGCTTCTTACGAAGGTGGACACGTATCAATTTGTAAGTGTAGGGAGACATGATTCATTTTATTGGTGCAGACGGGCATGTTTCTTTTTATGGGTGTAAGCAGACACATTTCAGTTTTCAG
>JABFPM010006276.1:0-10317 GCA_022817325.1 Idris sp. 1 HC-2018
TTATATCAAATACAAATTCAGAAATTAATGGGACGTCGAAAGTTATGATAAACGTCCCATAAATATTCTCCATTTAATCTCCATTACAGCCCAGTAAAATTGCCATTTACGTACACGTTTTTCGTCATAAAAATTCGTTATTTAACTAAAGCTCTGGAAGCCAATCAAAAAGTGATATAAATTCAATCGAGGAGAGATGAAAAATATCTAATAAAATTCATATAACTTTTCCATCGAGCTCTATTCACATTAAACTTTTATAAAAGCTCATAACAGTATTTATGCAAAAAAAGTGTGAGGCTGTTATAGGTGTATTCTGAAACATTTTACATTAATTATTTTCGTGTGCAAAAATATAGATAAAACTAACAAAACTAACTCAACCAAAAAAAAGGAAGACATTTTCCCCACTGGTTAAGCGCGGACAAAATACCTCGGCCATTTTATTCATAATTAAAAGCGAATATTTATCCAGGCCATCGGGCCAAGCATTTTTCATTTTAATTGATGCCGCCGTGTTAATGTTTTCCAAGTGCGTATGCACGCGAAAATCCGACGCTAAAGTTCGCTGCTTTTTGTGTGGCTCAAAAGTAGCTCAAAAAATTGCGCTCTTTTATTCATCAGGCGCGGCCAATGGAAGAAAGGGAAAGAAAGCAGGTGCCATAAGAAAAACTCGTCTGAAGTAGAGCCTTAATTACAGTGGACGTTATTCACCGACTAATGCAAGTGCCCTGAAAATCAGGTTAAAACTCGCGGTAACGCTAATTGTATCGGATTTCTCGCATACGCGCGGCTCTACACGTGTAAATTTGCTAACGTGCAGAAATACGTTAACCTCGTATATATGTATATATATATATGTATATATACATATATACATATTAAAGCATCTGCACGTACACACAGAGTATCGCGATGATCATTTTAAAGTGTCCGCGCGCGGTCGCGGAAATGGCCAACGCGCAAAAGAAAATAATTGCCCTGCCGGCTCATTTGAATTCAGCCGGCAGACTGTCTATTATGCGACGTTGATTATTCCCTGGTGTGAGCTAAACGCGCGCCTGGCTTTTTCGCA
This sequence comes from Idris sp. 1 HC-2018, assembly GCA_022817325.1. NCBI lineage: Eukaryota > Metazoa > Arthropoda > Insecta > Hymenoptera > Scelionidae > Idris > Idris sp. 1 HC-2018. The sequence continues at coordinate 1,076 of JABFPM010006276.1, forward strand.
GCTACGTCTCCAATTTTCGACCAACATTGATATGCTTAATTATCATCATGTTCGCCTGATTTGGGGTGCCATTTTCAGCTTGATCTCGTTAACAAACGCAACCATGCGGTTTTTGGCAAACGCATTTGAGAGTCATTTTTTTCAACGAGCCACTAATAAAGGGTCATTGACATTGTCTATTCAATCACCAATTAAGTGTGTTTTGAACTGGAATTGATATCACGACAAGAACTTAAAATACAATCATTGAAATATATCATCTAAATGCAGTAAAGCATTTTTTTTTACTTTTTGATTCTTAGTTTGTACAATAAAAATGAGTAACTTGTAAAGTAACTTTCTGAATTTGCAGATACTGAAATATGTGCAAATCTATTTTATACATATATGAATTGGTTTTCAATATCCGTGCTGTCTAATGTGCAGATAGTATAATTCAATTTTTTAATTCATACCTTTTTTATATGTCAATCCACATTTAGATTCAATTTTATTAATTCTATTCAAACAGACTTTGTTTTAAAAATATGCTTAAGTTCAATGTACGGGGACGAATAGTTATATAACTTCTTCAACATTTCTATAATTTTATTACCTATCGCAATATGATTATTCTTGTTATTTTACTAGAATATGTTCTACCTTGTATTAATAATGAACAAGACAACAGAGAGAATTTTATTATTTCATGCTTGAATTATTTTAGCAGTGCTTTTATTCATATTTGTTACTAAATTCGTTGTTAAATATTGCGTAAAAATATAACAAGAAAAAAATCTTACAGGCAAAGATAAACTTTCAACAGAATTTCCTTGTGAACTTATTTTGCTTGTTTTATTTTATATATAGTGTACTTTATGTATTCAATTTTTCTTCAATTTATGTGCAATATTGCAAACTTTTTGATATTTGTATAGAATTTGATCTAAGAATATGATTTTAATAAAAAGAAAATAGTGAATTCCTGTGAATGACATTTTTTGTTTCATAGAAAACTGAAAAATTAACGTTCATTTAATGATCCTATTTTCAAAATTCAATTCTATCAAAAAAACGCCAAAGTTTCACGAACTGTTGAGTAAAGTTTCAATACCAACAAAAAACTTCATGATCTGTATTTATTATTCATAAATACAACAGTTCGTTAAGTTCAACACCTAATTTGCCGAAGTTTTATAGCAAGTTCTCTTTTAACGCAATTTGTTGAAACATATGTGTTTTAAAAGTTCAGAATTTCTGCTTTAAACACTTAATTGTATCTTTTCTAGAAACTCTTTTTAATCCAATTTACCAAGTAAATTCACAATAATAATAAATACAATGATCAACAATAATAATAATATTTCAAAACAAATGCAGCAACATTTTACGTACAACATCACAACCAAAAGAATGTTTAAAATTTGTTGCCTGAAAAATTGTTGAAAATAAGCCGACAGGTTTTCTATCAAATATGATACCAGAGGAATTTGGATACATCCGCGCGCAAAGCGATAAATAAAAGATGGCAGTCTATTAGCGCGTTTTACTCGACATTACAATTTTTCCTTTGTTAATTTTTTGTAATATTAAATATAGAGTAGCTAATTCAGCGAATGTCCAACAAAAAGGATCGCACTGCGCGAGCGAATAATGATACTGCGACAGCACGAATGTCGCAGAGCGGCAAATGCACTGCGGATTCTATATTTTATTCAAAGGCTTGTCCATACGGTACGTATCATCGCACTGATACTGAAGAGCCCGTTTGAATTTGTGAAATTCTTTGTGGCGACTGCAGATGGAAGGAGTTCCGACGCGGGCCACACCAAAATTTTCGTCAGATTGCATTGACGAGTTCACTCACTACGAGTAGTCATTCATTAGCATTCACTTTACGCTCAGATGTCGATTGTACGACAATTTTTCCGAATAATTTTTTCCAAATAATACAATTTCCAATACGACATTTTTTCCAAAAATAATATTTTCCATAGAATATTTTTTCCAAGAACTAAAATTTCCAATGAATTTGTCAAATTTTTCCAATTTTCCTGCAATTGTTTATTAGTTATTAAGTTACTGCAATTGTTTTGACATGTCATAGTGTTAATAATCGTCAACATAGTAACATTGAATTTCAACAAATTGTTCTAAATTTAAAGTTTAAATTTCAAATGGCAGAACTAATACAGGTAGTAAACACTCTTTTTTATTCTACCAAGGCCACCTATATTACTACCATTCAACAGCGAATCAGACCTATTGGTGATGCAGATTATATCCACAGTGTAGTGTTCGGGCCACGACGGTAGGTTGGGGAGACAACATTGAGGTGGTTAAGAGCTGGTACTCATGACCATGCACCTAACATAGAAGAAAATGAGAGTATAACAATTAGAAGTAATTTTTATATTTTAAACACCTTTATATTTAATTGTATTACCTTTATTTTTTATAATTTTTGGAATAAATATGATTGGAAGACAAATCTATTGGACAATTTTTTCATTGGAAAATTAAAAATATTGGAAAAAAGGGATTAGACAATTTTTGTTGGAAAAATTGTCTCCCTACCCTGAAGTCGTGTAAAATTTTCATTTCGCTACATTTGATGAGGAAAAATGAATGCATAGGATAATTCTTTCACTTTTTTTGCGATACACAGAGAGAAAGTACGAAAAATATTGTGCAAAAGTTCTGCAAAAGCATTGCACTGCAAAAAAATGAAACTGCTTAGAGTAAAAGAAAATTATACCGTAATATATTGAGTTGAAAACATTTTTGACTAACCTTTGTTGAAAATGTAATAATTATTTATTTTAATTTTCAGAACTTTTTTTTTATTGATTAATTTCTTTCACTAATGGATTTAGATGAATTTAAATTTGTTAACAAGGAAAAACGTGGATCAGAAACTAAACGATAAAATAAATGGTAAAAATAATTAATATTGTGTTCGTCTTTTTCTGCTGACTTGGTTTATGAGAAAAAAGTTATTCATTGAAACACTGCAAAAGGTGCACAGTTTTTTTTTATCTGCGAGTTTGATATTGAACAAGTTTGTGTGATGAATTAGCTAGTTGGATAAAGTGCAAGCTTTACGCAAAAAGAAAGAGGTAAATTGAAAGTGGAATGTATGAGAAGATGGAAAGTAATGTCACAAAATATATGATTTCTGGCTAGATTTATGAGGATAAATTGCTGAAGGTAAAACAGTCTGGCTGATAAAAATCGTCCGAAATATTTACGTTATTGCACATTTTTAGATTGTCAACAAAGAAATATATTTCGATGGATTTGATAGTTTTGTCGATAAAAAATGTTTTAGTTTATTATTCAAAATAGTTTATCAAGTTTTTGTCAAAAGAAGAATTGTCTTTACAATATTTGAATAATTTTAAAATTTATAAAGATAAAACTTCTTTAAGCTGGATTAATAAATGTAATGGTTTTGTGATTCGGTTTTGCAGGGGTAGAGATTAGTATTAAATAGATGATGATAACTTTAGGTATTAATATTCAATTAGTTCTAAAAATCTTTTTAATTAACTGAACTTTGATTCAGTTTCATCTATTAACCGATTCTCGTTAATCGTCTCCAAACGTTGTTAAAATGACAGTTCTCTACTAGTGTGTGTGACCAATAATAAAATCGAAAAATTATCTGTCCTTTCCTATTAGAAAGAAATAACAAATAAACGGCGATACCTATTGGCACGCTGATCAGTTGTTCATTAGAACGCCGCCATGACACCTTCGGGAATCTGTTAAACATCTAATATTTTCAAGCAATTAGTTGTTACAACGACCATAACTCATTGTTCTCGCAACATAATACGTTTAAGCTAACTATATAATAAGTACAATAAATATTTTAAAAATACTTTAAAAATAGAGTCTTAATTATATCTGTTTTGAGTTTTTTAATTTAATTTTAAATGTTTAAAAATCATAAAATTTGAACACTAGTTGCAAGTGAATTTTTTTGACTTATTATCATCTCATTGTTAAGGATTTTTTCGTGCAATAATTCTCTGCCAATATATTTAAAATATTTGAAAACGATTATAGAAAGCTGGATTTGTCTCTTATTTGTTTGAAAGAATAGAAAAAATGTTGATCCCTTCTGCATATGAAAGTGCCAAGTATAGTATTTGATATGATTGATTTTACCTTTGATATTTGAAAAAATGAATTTGTTATATACGATTTATAACAAATTGAAAATATTTGCAGTTTTAAAATATATATTACGGAATTCGTAGTGGCAAGTATTTCATGGCGAGTTTAACAATACAAACAAAGTGTACATTTATTTTATTTCAAAGGACATAAAGTTGAGTCCAAGTGGACAATGTATTTTTCTATTTTCTACTAAAAAAAAAGTAAAATTTAATTGCACTTCTCTTTTTTATTGACACGTAAAAACGTCTGTGTTTTTATGAATGAACATCAAAATAAATACTTACGTTCATTAGACTGACTTAACGATGAATTCATGTTTGAATTTAATTTAAAATATTTTGTTTTTATTATACGATTTAAAAAATTGTAATTCGATAATCCGATTAACAAAAATGTTCATAACTTTATCGCATTATGTAATTAAAAGTGTTTTGAGCATCAGATATCGCTCAAAAATCTGACTTAAATTTTAAACTCAGTCCCCTTTATTATTCGTATAATTATTTCACGAGTTTACTGTGTCGGAGAGCAAGCACGAAAAGTTATACTCGGATCAAGATCTTCTAATCTGTATCTCAAATAGTTTATTTTGTGTGGTATTATGAGCTTATTAATGAGAACTAATTATAAATCATACATAAAATTAGTTAATTACGAAAATAATGTTGACATGAAAGTTTTTGTTAAAAATTAACTTTATTTTAATGTAAGTTTTTTCTCGCTACAATAACTCTCTCAAATTAATGGTCTAATTTATAAATAATATCACCATTTTTGTACTTGCCATAACTGCCCAGAAAAACCACTTCAACCTGCGTGTATCTTTTTACAAGCCAAGCCAGATATTTTTCCAAGCCGGAGACATCGTTTTGCAAACATTTTTACAGCGCACATAGGTCAGCCTGGTGATTAAATATCTCGGTTTACATTGGCCGGATATAATTTCACAAAATCAACATGCCTAGCAAACAATACCTTACATGTTGATTGTTATTATTATTTTTTTCCTTCTAATATACACAATTTTGAATTATTTTCCAACTTTATAGTCATGGACCACTGCCATCCAATTAGTCTAAGTAATTTCACCAGAGCTTGCTCTATAGCCAAGTAATTTTCGGTAAAATTGTGCTAAAATCCGAAGCAGCGGTGTAACGAATAAATGTTACACATGAATCTGATTTAAGACAAACACAAAGTCGTAACTGTATAAACAATGCTTTACACGAAGTTCCCAACTTTTGACGTTTGATTTTGCCGGCAAGTTGTTATGTTAACTGTTATCAAGGAATTGACAGTATTTGTGAACTGTTAGAATAATGAAATTTGAGAGAAATCAGATTTAAATTAAATTTCAGCATTGATTACCTTTAGTTTAGTATAATTTTTTGCTTGAAAAGCAATTGTTCGGCAAAAACGAAATATGAAATATTGTAATGAAAAATAATAAACAATCGATGTTCTTGGAAACAAACTCTTTTAAAGAGTTATATGTCGGCACAAGTTTGGGGCTTTATTGAAAATCGATCTATTATTTGCGAATAAATTTTTGGCTTCGTCGATGTTATGGCGCGGTATATTATTCATGACTTATGCTGCAAATGCCAAGAACAGTGTACACCTCGGTACAGTTACTATATATTCTATTATCATTGGTAAGCTCGTGGTAAACTGTGTGCATGTTGCTTTTTCTGCGCTAAAATTTTCCTGGATTATATTAGAATATAGCAGAAAGTAACAGATTTTATCAAAGGTATAGAGTTAAATCAGCAGGAATCAAGATCTTAAAGAAACACTTCGTTAGCAAAGACTTTACAAGAAATAATTTGATGAGCATTTACGGGATCACTTTGCAGAGAAGGATTTTGAAGTCCATTGAGTTAAAAATTGTTGTGGATTATCTAACACTGGAAAAAAAGTTAGCGTAGCTTTGTATGAAGGGAATGTTAATGCTCTTTAAAGAGCATGAAATAAAAGTGATGCATTTACGAAATAATATCTTTTTCTGTTTATGCTAAAATGTTATGCAAATTAAAGCATTTCGTTAATTTTGTTGAACCTTTCTCGCTAAGTAAAAAATTCAGTCATTTTTTTTACATTCCAAAACTTTAGATTATAAGTTATAAAACGAGAACAAATTATTAAGCACAAAATTTGAACGAGTTTCAATTTTTTGAACAAGCTAAAAAGAAATGAACTTTATCTGCTACAGTTTTGAAGGCACTGCAAAATATATAACGCAAAGTCAGTGTACCATAAACTCCTCGTTTCAGAAACTTTTCTAACAGTGTTGTTAAACCTGCTAATTGCCCTTGGATCTTATTTTTGAACTCTTTTTTTTACTCATCAAAAAGTACGGTTAAAGAGATAAAATTTTTTTTATCAAACTGTCGTCTTTTATACATATACATATGTAGACTATAACTGCAGTTTCTGCAAATTTAAATAAATGGCTCTCACTTTGCGAGTATTGACGTTTTACAATCACAACCAAAATAGTTTTTGGCTGCTGAATTAACTAGTGTGTTCAAATGAAAAAATCATGCAGAGTGAAACAAAGAATTTTTATGAAGATTGAATTTTCATATTTGATGATTCTTGGCTAAAAGCACACGTTTGCATGTAAATTATTTAACCAACTTGACTGCATTCGTTAAAATAACAAAATTCAATTTATCGAATAAAAGCATTAATATTGTACCTGCTCAATTTATAATTTAAAAATTATATTTCATAAAATTAAATATTGTTTCTCTTGTATTTTTGATTATTTAAAAAGACAACTTTGAATAAGTTTATTCAAGTAAAATGTGGTAAGAGCATCAAGAAGCGAAGTGACCTTATAAATAATGTGAACGTTCATTATGCATTTTAACATTGCTTCAGCTGTATTTGTGCATTTACAATGTGTGAACTACGTTTTCATAATTGCAATGTTGGATAATCTAAACTGCTCACCGACTCTTGTTAGAACTAGAACTGGACAGATAACAAATCAAACGTACTTGTCGTATTATACAATTTCATTGCATTCACTATCAATAACTCTACACGCAAATTATCATGTAAATTAACGTCTGTTTTTTACTATAATCGCAAAATTAATATAAATTTAAGAACTGTCAAGACAATTTATTAAGTTATATTAATTACACAGTTATAGATACAAATAGAATAATTAATTTGATTGATTATATTGAGAAGGAAAAGAGAATTTTGTCGGATTAAATTTAATAAGATGGTACACAGTCGTAAAACAACATACTTTGTTTTGTTACTGTGAACAAAACATACTCGAATTAAATGATGTATAAATCATGTAATTATATGTTTTATCGAGGAAAACTACAATGCAATGCTAAGCTGATAAGATGATTTATTATCACTTATTTATTTTAATTATACAATAAAAAGTTAACTTTTAGTATAACTATTTGTTTATGAGACTACTATGTTTATTGCTCATTTTGCCTAGACGTGGAACTGGGTTGTGACTTGAAAAAATAATACAAAAAATGTTTGCTAAATGTATTAAATAAATAGTAAAACATTTGAATTAGTTAAACGTTTTTATATGTTTTGCCAGTGAAACTTTATAACAATTGATTTTAACATTTTTTATTCTATAAATTTGTCTTACCTAAATTGTAATATCATAAAACAAACTTTTAATGTAATTTTTTGCATATTTTTTACTTTAAAAACATATTTTATTTCAGTTAATAAAGGAAATCTAATAATTATACCGAGGAAATTTATCAATCCATATTTTTCACGCTCGAAGATAAATTATTGGCATTTTGGTTTTTAAGATGAAATATTGCGTTGGACAGCGTGGATTTTCAAGGAAATAAAGCAAAAAAGCTTTACTGCAAACCGAAGTTAATTGAAAATGAAATTATTTATCTACTTATTATATCGTGCAGATAAAGTTAGTATATGTTAAGAGGTGCTGCGACTGCGAACGCGTGCAGCTGACAGTGCGCATGAAATAATGCCAAATCGAACGTTTTCTTCATATGGATAGAGTGCTTTGCATGAGACAAGAAACATCTATCACTGGCAAAATAGAGCTTTCAACATCAATCCAAACTTTTCATGACAAAAAATCTACTGCCAATAAAATTATATCCTTTGTATATAAATTTTTCGTGTTAAAGTACTTTATAACTATTACAAAAATTATGTACTGTTCTGATGTTAATATTGAATTTTTAATTTCATTGTTGCAGACAGAAACTAATATTTTAATTTACATTTTTTATAATATTAAAACATGTGACTCAAAAGATTGTTCGAACAGTAGTCAAGTTTATAATAATATATTTATACACAGGTGGAAACAAAATCGAGACACTTGATTTATATGAAAACAATTTCTAACTTCAAATGTAAAATAAAATTATTTTCAAAACATTCAATCAAAAAAATAAAATTAATAAAAATAAATGAATAATCTTACATTTTATTTAATGTTAAATATGATATTGCACAAAATGAGACTGGCTATTCCGACAGGAAGTGGACGAGTGGATTTCAGGTTTTGTATTTACATTTGTATAAGTGAACGAAAAGTGGATGACAAGTGGATGAGAACTTATGTTGTTCACTTTTGTTAATTAAACAAAAGTGACTCAAATGTGCATGAAACGTGGATAAGTGGACAAGAAAAGCATCCTAAAAATACAAATGTGCACAGAGGAATGGTTCAAAAATTAATGTAAGTATAATTTTGTATCTTTTTTATAAAATTAATAATGTATTGATATATTTTTTTTACAATAAATTCTACTTAAGTACACTAATATAGTATATATATATATATATATATATATATATGGGGCATTCCATATCACATTTTCATTCGAAAAATAAAAATCGTTAAAATATTTTTTTTCGATTGTATATCGAAAATGAGGAGATACGTATTTTTCCGTTTTTTAATTTAACGCATATTGACGTAGATTTTATTTTTTTTAAGTTTAACGTTCTCGAGAGTTCGCGAGCGGGAGGCAACTTTCAGATACGTTTTACTGAAAAATGATCAACTGTATGAAAAATGTATTGTACATGAA
>JABFPM010006278.1:0-10314 GCA_022817325.1 Idris sp. 1 HC-2018
ATTATATGAATGAAAAATAATATTGCTAAATAAAGGAGAAATTAAAAGACATTTTAATATGTTTTTATTTTAATTTTGACAAAAATTGGACTTAAGTCGTTATTCCTATGACCCACAGAATTATAGAATATATAAGAATAGAAAAATATATATATAATAAGGGTAGAAAAATACCATTAATATTAATAATAATAATAACATTACTTTTTGAATGAATATTTTTGTATACGTGAATGTTGTCAAGGTAGGTTTCTACATTTGAATATTTACCATTATATGGTGCTCTTAACAACAAGTGTGTATAATAAATAATAAAAAATTAAAAATAGCAAAAACTAATAAAAATTTCATTAATAATTTATCGTAAATATCAGAGTGAATTATTATTTTTTCCATGTGTTTAAATGTATAATTTTTTCCAAAAAATTATATAATTTTATTAGCAGGAATTTTAAGATTACCTTTACAGCAGATTCTGTGCCCTCATTTTTGAAATCATCGAATTTCATAACTTCAGCCATAATAAAGCCCTTTTCAAAATCTGTATGAATTTTACCAGCAGCTTGTGGTGCTTTTGTTCCTTTCTGAAATCATTGTTAATTAATTGAATTGTATAATACAAGTATAACAGTTAAACAAAGAAATAATAATAAAGTGTAATAATAAAATTTGCTAATATTTTTACCTGAATGGGCCATGCTTTTACTTCGTCATGACCTGCAGTAAAGAAATACTGCAATTGAAGAGCTTTGTATCCTTGGACAATAATTTTATCTAAAGCACTGAAAAAATTAATTAAGTTATCAATAAATTTCATGCAAAATATTTGAGATATGTTTTAAATGTTATATTATATTTATTATTATGTAGTTATTATATTACATTAATTTTGTAAAAAATAATTTGAAACAAAAAGTTTAACAAAATTAAAAATGTTTAAAATGTGCATAAAACAGATGTATCAATTATTGTTATTTTTAATATTAAAACTAATACAGTAAACAATTTTTTCAGTATAAAATACTTATTTAAAATAATTAAAACAAAATAACAAAAACAAATAAAAAATTTAATTATCGCTTAATGTATTTGAAAGATGTTTTTATGAAATCTTAAAAATAACGGTCAGACAATTAATTATCTCAAAATTTGTTTACTGTATATTATTGTAATCAATTTAAATATTAATTTAATGTTAAAACTAAAATCACGATAAATGGTACATTTAATTTGCTTTCGTTTGTTTTTGCATTACAAAGTAAAAAAAATGTATGTTTAATCAAAAAAACTATGATCTTAAAAAATGATTTAGCAAACAATTTTTTAGGACAAGCTAAACATCATTCATCTGCAAATGCTGAATGAATCGTCACTGGTCCCAAAAATTGTACTTTAACAGCCCTGGTAAAGGTCACAGAAGCATTTTTTCCATGAAATGGAGTTTAAATAGGCCTATTAAAGATTTTTTTACTCGCCCGAAAGATAGCGACAAAAGTGGATTCGCGATTGAAGAAAAATGAGGAATTCCTCGGACGAAATTCGAGGTGGCCCACAGAATACGATCGTCTCGAATTCAACGTCAGCTAATGACAGGGTGATGGGCCCCAAAGGACTCGATTTGATGCCGCGGTAGGGCTTCGACGACTTCGGGACTTCAGAGAATACACATAAAGCGAACAACTTAATACTGCAATTTTATCATTCGCCGACTTACAAGTCCCCTCTGTGCTTGCCGACGATCTGCGGTCTTGAAATAAAATCACGGCGTTCCCTTGATTGTGGGTTGAGTAGTCACCCTCAACTTCCCATTTCAACTTTTTCTTTCCAAGATAATTCGATCGGAATCTGGGTCTTAAATGAGATTATTTATTCTATTATTACTTTACGTTTATATATCAGTGACTTTCATTTAATTTATAATTTTATATACGAAAAACAACGAGAAACGGAATATTACCGTAGATAATTAAGGCAACGCAATTTGTAATATATTATAATTAAATATACCTATCGGTTATCTCTCAAAATTTTAATTTTGTTTTATGTTTTTAACATTTCTTTATTATAATTGCTGCAGTATGTGAGATATGTCTATACTCATCTTTTGATTAATAGGAAATTTATTCAAAAAGTAAGATTATAACAAAAAATATTTCTTTTTTATTTATAATTTGTTATTTTTCAACAATTAAAAACAAACAAACAAATAAACTACGCAAAAAATGAATTTTTTGCAAAACTTTTAACGAAAGTGATCGACAAAAATGTTATAATGATACACAAAAGCTTGGATTATAAACCTGCTTATTTTATCAGTTAATTACGTAATGGCTCAAAATATTCAAGATTTCTTAAATTTTTGGAACGAAAAGGAAAAGAAAAATGGCCTTAAGCTACGAGAATTTTATGCGTTTGGCTCAAATTTGATACGGTGCACTAGATGCAAGCAAGTGACCCAGTGGCCGACTCGGAACGATGATTTAGATTATACCTTGGGTCGCGAGGGCGGCATTTTCGTGCAATTTTGCAAGAATTTGAATAGCCGTGCGTAAAAATATAATGTTCTGTAGCAAAACGACCGGTGGTTTTATAGTTGCGCCAGCGAGTAGAATATGTGTCTAGACGTCGGCAAGCTGCACCCCGCCATTATTCTCAATAGATATGGGACACAGTTAAAAATTTGGTGGGAACTTGACTGTTTCTGAGACAGTCGACTTCTTTTCGGATTCTTGCGTCGAAGAATCAATAATAAGTCGTCACTACACTATAATTGATTTCGTAACGGCCGATTGTGAAATTCACTCGGATGATGGGTATTATAAGTGCAAATATACGGCTGCAAAAAGCTATGGAATGTAAAATATTGTGCTTTTTTTTTTTTTTTTTTTTTAATAAAATTGTGTCACCTCGTGAAACTTAAATTTGAATAAAAATGTTATTAATTTGTTGAAAATATTTTTCTATCAAACTCTTATGGAAAATAAAAAATTAATATTTCAAAATTAAGAACTTTAGAGATATTACCTGGTACATTTGTGATCCTCGAGATATTTTTTTCGTTCTTCAAGTTCCATTTCAACAATTTTATTTTCTAAAGCTCCACTTAACGGTATTAGAACAGCGCCAGGATCATTCTTGTCAACCCATTCTTTGATTTGCACCAACCTATATTATATTGTTTAAAAATGTTTTAATAATGTTGGAAAAATTTATAACAAGTTTTGATTACAAGTTTTTCATATGCTAGCAGAAAATGACAAGTTTTTTGTTGAATATTTACCATTTATTCTTTTTGCGAATATAATCCTTTTCTGATAAATTCACTAGATAAATAACTGGCTTTGACGTTAAGAACAAATGTTTGTTGAGAACTTCAATCTGAAATGAGCCAACAAATATTATTAGGTTCAACTATTTATCTCAGATAGGAATTAATATACCAATCAAAATGAATTATATAACTTTTCGAATCAACTAATTTTTTTTAATTATTTGATTACTTACATCATTTGTGTTCCAATCGGCGAACCTTATGTGTTTACCATCATCTACCAAAACACTTTTGACTTTCAATAGAGTATCCTAAAAAAGATTTATAACAATAATATACCCATTTTTCAATTCCATTGTCCCTACCTAATGGTTGTGCATTAACTTGCACGCAAAAGTGTCAATTACCGAACAAAACGAAATCAAATCATTTTCTACTGACTTTCGCGAGCGAACAAACAGTCTGGCGTTTGGCGTATTTTTAATGAACTTCCTAATTAGGTTCTAAAAAGTAAATTTGAAATTTTTCGTTCGCGGGGATAATAGTTGTTGAAATTGCAGTCGATTTTAACTAGGGTAACAGTCAGGTGCGCCCAACGAACCCTTAAAAAGTTTCGAGCAAATTACCGAGAGCCGAGGAAATTGCCGTGGTTCGGATGCACGGTCGGGAGGTAATCCTTTGTCGATTGATTCGTTCCGGGAAGCGTTAGCGTTCTTTCCGCACGCGTTCTTAATTTCCTGAAGTAATTTCCCCAGAACGACAGTGTCTGATCTTGTGACAAACAACGTTTTGCATACAGTGTTATCATTGTCATTTTTAACTAATACAATTTTCAAAACCCAACAATTATGTTTGCAATTATTTCAAAAGGCAAATACAATATCTAAAAGTGATCGAAACACGTGTAATTCCTGACACCTTATTGAATGAAATGCGTTGCGTTGGATGACGAATTACTATGGTTCGACCACCATTAAGATCATATCAGAGAAATCCGCGTGGGTGATCTACTCGCTGTTACAATATAACAAGATACATATTAAATGTATCCGGGTACATGTTAAATGTAATAGAGTTCGAAGCATAGAATTGTGTTTACAGTTTAACGTGGGTGTCGAAAGCCAGCCTCTTAAGTTTGTCTTTTATTTTTAGTCTGTTACACATCTCGGTGCCGCATCTTGATCATTTTTATTTAAACTTTATTACTGCATGTGCTATTTAATGATACATACTGTTATTAGGTAACAATGAATTGTTTGTTCAAACTTATAGATTAAAAGGATAATACGAATTTCCATTTTAATGCTTATGGTTGGATCTGGTACCTTGCATTTGTAATTTTTTCACAATTTAATTAATTCATTTGTTGGTGTAAGAAATTTAGTTTCTACATCCAAGATATCATGTTGAAATTTAAAATATTACTAAACTTAAAAGACGCAAATATAAGATTCTATACAACATACATATTCCGGTTTCAGTTTTTTGTCATTTCCTCGGACGACTAGCTTCTCTAATTTCTCCAAAGCATTGTTCAAAAACTCAATGTCTTTTTTCCGCAATTCGTCGCTGATAATAGATAAATCCCTTACAGGGTTAACATCGCCTTCAACATGAGTAACATCATCGTCTTCAAATGCTCCTATTTGAATATAATAAAAATAATAAGTGTCTAAGAAATTGAAACAAGTTATAACCGATTGATTAATTGTGCTTACGGCATAAATGAAAGATTCCGTCACAAGCATTGATATGCGAGAGAAAAGCGTTTCCTAATCCTTGGCCCTCAGATGCACCTTGCACCAAACCCGCAATGTCGACAACATTAAGAAAAGCCGGAACCTTGCTGGAAAAGTACAAAAGAAAGACATTTTAATGTTTGGAATTACACGTATTTGATATATACGTTAGCAAAATTTTATGAAATGAAACGATTTGCATTGCAGATCACGTACTTTGAACCGACAGACTCAACCCACGTTTCGCGAGAATAAAGACGAAGACGTATGGAAATAGCATCGGTTATTCCGACTCGTTTCTTTCGTGAGGGCTTAACGTGAAGTCAATAAAGTATTCCCAAAGCATTCGTTTCTGCATCAAGCAATAATCGAACAATTGCTTACCTGGCTGGCTTGTAATAGTCGCACAGATAGTCGAACCTTGAGTCTGGTACAGGGACGCGACGTGCTTGAACAAATTGAAGAGGTTAAACATTTCGGTTGAGTTAATTTTGGTAACTGGGTTATATAAACTTTAAATAAATTTGAACGTCAAATGTAAAACTTTGTTCAATTTAAGTTTAAAAAAAATACTTATTTTCATTGGGATCTATAGTGCAAAATGGAAAGTTTTCAGCGGCCGCTTGGCTTTGAGTTAAGACATTAAAAAAAGTTGACTTTCCGACATTGGGTATGCCAACGATGCCGATTTTAAGACTAGTTCCAACCCTGCCAATCAGCGGCTTCTTTTCTGGTTCTTCGACTTTTTTTGGCGCCATTCTGAAACAAAAAAGTGAAAACAGGTTTGATTGAATAGTGATATAAGAAAAAAATTGTTACACTTTTTTTATATATAAATTATCAACGACAAATGGTCACTGATTGATTTACTGGAACAGTCACTTAAACGTAACTAGCAGACAAAATTGACGTGTTCGGATAATCATGTGCACTTTATTAGACGTCGAAAAATAATAGGATAGATGTTGGCCGTTGACAGTGCCAGTGAAACAGACAAAATTACTTGGAAATAAAAGCGTTAATCGAAAGCGAGAATACATGCAATTACTGTGGCATCGTAAACGTCTGCGTCGTGTTATTGGATTACTATATTTTAAAATAACATGTTTCAAGTTTTCATTATGTTCTCGCATTCTTAGCATCCACGTAATGCCTTGAAGCCACCTTGTCCAATCGCAGAAGGATTTTAATGATACGTACGAATTGATAGTTACTGAATTTGTCATAAGGACCAATCCAATGTATTTCAATTAAAAAATTTTTTAATTTTATTCATTAATACTTAAGGATTTAGAAGGTGTTTCCAATACGGCATTTTTACAATTTTATTTTTAAAAATTGCTCAGTACTATTGCAAAATCTCGATGAGAATACAAAAATATGACCTTATATAAACTTCGATTCTAACATCAATTTCTAGATTGAAATGACATTCAACTTTCAAATGCCACAGCAGCTGAATTAAATTTTCAATCTCAATTCAGCGGCTTTGCAGAAACGCACAAAAGTAGCATTGCGGCAGTGGGACGCCTGACAAATGAAAGAGTCGGGAATGTTCCTCCCGCGCAATATTCATCGGCCAGGTCGTTGGGCACCAGTTCGCTCGCGGTGACTAATTATATTAATGCGCAACGCATCAACTGATTGCAGTGTTTAGGTAGAGATTGGGGACCGCGTTTTCCGTATGAAACGACCAGAGTGCGCCTCACGAGGGCCCGCCTGGGGCATCAAAGGGAAGACTTGGCAACGAGGATGAAGAAGTGGCCGCGAATGAAGATAACGCGGCGGTTTCGCGGCCGATTACTGGGCACAGAGACCGCGAATCACCGGCATCACGCCGAGTGATCCGAAACCGCGCCCCAGGCCACCAATCCGCCACCGTTCTTTTCCTTGCCATTCCTCTTTCGTTGTCCTCTTCTTGTCCTGTCTTTGTTTTCACAGCCTCGTTTTGCAAATACATTTTTTAGAATCTCCAGCCTCAAAATGGAACTCATTAGACAGGTGATACTTAAACTATTTACAGTTCAGATATATTATTTGAAAATGTTATAGACACTTTTTTAAGGTAATCCTTTATGCAATTACAGTTTGGAAGCATGAGAGAAGTGTAAAATACTACTGCAGGAAAGCAACTTATGGCTTTGTCGTGGCTTAGTAGTTTGTCATCTTTGACCGTCTATTCGCTTGAGCAATGCTTGTAGAGTAATACAATTTTTATAAATAACTGTGATAAATTTCAACATTTGTATATAATAACTTCTTTATACAATCAATTTAAGAAAGAGAAAAAGAAAGTATCATTTCAATACAAAATTTTGGCTCTCTCAGAAGACTGACTGCAATTATGTTATTGGTTAACAAATTATAGTTTGCGAAAAGTAGAAAGTGTATTGACATGTTTGTGTTTATAGATTTTTATTTAAAATCTTTAAGGTAAGATTTAAAATAATATTTCAGATACTGTAGGTTTATTTTTATGCGGTTCTGATTTATGTAATTGTTTTTGTAGTATTCACAATTTTGCAATGAAATTGTTTTAAATAATTTTTGTAACATAATCTATAATAATGTTAAATAAATTATAATGATAATTTCAACTCTTTTTCTATTATGATAAAATTGGTTAATTAATTACTCTAAATTTACTAATTTAAATTAAAACTTAACAACTTTAGAAATAAAAAAAAATAATTATTTTGAAAGTTTTTTTGTTTATATAGGATGGTATCAAAGTTTGCAATATACAAATTATATATTTTCATCAAAATACATTTTCTAAATTTATAAATCGTAAAATATATGAACTATAACTCGTTTATCTGGTTAGAAAGGCTTTTATGACCTTTGACCTTAAAAAATATTTTAATTTAAATTCCGTAATTTAAAAAAAAATTGTTATAAGTTATTGTCTTGCAAAACCTATTAAATGTCTTTCGTATATAGGTTAAAATGTACTTTTTCATAAGACCAAAAAGTGAATTTTTTTCTTGTTTTTAAAATGTATAAAAACTGACTTTTATTGCTTCTAATATATGAAATTAAGCTATATATTTTTAATTTATAAAATTTGTGCATTAAGATTATAAACATATGCTATGAAATTTTAAAGACAAAAATAGAGTTTTTCCTTATTTTATCTATCATTATTTTGTATTTTATATAAATATTTACAACAGTTGTATTTAATATCATTCTTAATTATTTAATATGAATAACTAGGTTTATATAATGTTATTGTAAACAATGAGTTTTATTTTATTCTAAACAATAAATTTTATATATATTTAATTTTAAGAAATAAAATTATAATGGTTTTTTATTTTATTACATTTTTTTAATTAAAAGTCATTTTAAGTTTAAAATATAACTTAAGCTTAATATTAATGCCCGTTATATTATTAAAGTACAATATATTAACCAGTTTAAAAAAATATATAATTAATGTCAAAAATATTCTCTAAAGTTACATATATTCAAATTTATTGATATAAATTCAGTTGCATCACTAATTAGTTAATTAGTTTTTGTTATAGTTCACTTTTAAATAATTTTTCCGTCGACATGTGTTGTCATCTAGTAGAATGTTAACTAAACGTTATAATTGCTCCGTTCGTTACAACCTAACCTAAAGTAATATTTGCGTGAAATAACTTTCAAAGTATAAGCCAAAATAAACATTCGCTAGAAAATAAGGTATTACAAAAATTATATTCCACCAATTTTGCAGTGCAATAATTATTTGAAATGTTAAATTTTGAATTTGAAATTTTATTTAACACATATATTCACACATTCGTATACTCTTTATGTCACACACGTGTGAACTATGAAAACAGAAGAACCTTATTTTGATCATAAAGCAAAAATAAATATGGAATATAAAGCTCTCACCTGACAGCTGATATGAGTGAATTAAATTCAAGATATTTTAGAAATAAAACACAATTATATCAACAAGTCGTATGGTTAGAAAACGATGCGGCAAATCAAGCACCACGAAAAAACATACACTGAAGCAGACAGGTCACGTGACTCAAATCAATGCTTAAATCTGCTTTACCGACCGAGTGTATGTAAGTTTTCATTTATATCTTTTTTGCTCCATATTTTTTAATTTTTGTATAATTTAATAGTTTATAATTAAACAAACTCGTTTATAATTCAAGAAGAAATTTATTTTTTTTACATATAAGAATTTTGTTTTTTTTATCAGTCAATTATAATTATTCCAATTATTAATGAAAAATTCTGTTCAAGTTTTATAAAATGATGATCTAAAAAAGTTTAGTGTGCACTTCTGTAACGGATATATTAAGAATACATTTTTGTATATGTATGAAATTCAATTTTGTCATATAAACTGCAAATTTCTTATAGATAGAAAACAACGATTTTTTCCATTCAACGATAATGCATTATTATATACTATCACGCAAACATGATATTAAATTGAATATTCAGAAAACAGCTGCCATTTCGTATATTAGGGGAGTGCTTTTCTATATTAGTGATAATATAGTATGCGAAGTCCAATTGTGCAATCATATTAATTTTATTTTGCAAACAAATTTAAAATAGTATATGCAATTAATAGAATTATGAGACTCTATGTTTTATAGTTAGCAATAATTAATAATTAAATATGATTCCTATAAAATTAGAATAACGAATAAAAACCAAATTCTTGAATTTGAATAATAAAAATGCAAATTGAATAAAGTTTTATAGCTTTGATTCGTAGAGAGTATAAGTTTTGAAGCTTGCATTTGTGAAATAGAAGTCTGATTTTGAATTCAACTCAGGATTCGTAGGCATAATTCGAAATGAGGGGAGAAAGTGCTTTGCTGCGAATTTGGGTCGCGATTATCGGAGTCCAATTTGAGAGGTCCTGCGAGTGTATGCGTCTATCAGAAAGTCGGCGTGCATGTGTGCACACATACGCAAATACTGTGTGGGAATATAGCAGCTCCGCTGAGACCAATTGCGCTGACCTCGCAATAATTCGAAGGGATAATATTAAAATTGCCATGGAATGAGATAAAAGAACACTGCCAAACATCCCATGTCTGAGTTAGTAGTGCCGATGTTCAAACAAACTTTACGTGATAGAGATTTCGTAAATTTTCTAAGAACAACAAGAAATATATAAAATTGTATTTGTACTTTTATGGAGTAATTTTTTTATTCATTCAAATGAAATGAGTTTTCAAATTGCGTCTAACTCAGTTTTTTCAGAAGAAAAAAATTGCGTTAGGACAGAAATTATTTTATAAAAGTTTATAAAAATTGATTCCATAGCTAAAA
>JABFPM010006279.1:0-10313 GCA_022817325.1 Idris sp. 1 HC-2018
CTAGTAAATCAAGCCAAAGCAACAGTACCGAAGTCATATTTACGCCCATCGAAAAAAGAACATTCCCGGTCCTGCTAACAAAATGGTCTGGGAATCTCAAAGTTGGCTTTCAAATGAGGGTCCTTTTCTTCAAGGACAATTGCTTTTTGCACAGAATTATTCGGATTATTATATTTTTGTTCTTCTCCTTCTTTTTAGTTTCATAAAAGAACTTAATTGAACAGCTTTTGTTGTTTTGCAAACAGACTTGTATTCTAGTGTAATATCTAATTTTAATTTTTAAAGTTCTGTTGAAAAAGCGCTTTTTCCAGGGTCATTAATAATGGAGCAAATTAATTTGAGATTATTTTAAAATAAGTTAATTCTTAAAAGCTGTCAAAGACAAATGACTAACGAGATAAAATAAAAGCAATTATTTATAGTACACTCTGGGATTGCTTTCTTTTTGTTTGTTTTTTCGTTCAAAAACCCATGAAAAAATGAACTTTTTCAATAGCTCGTGGGCTTTTATGCAAATCTTGTTTCGTGCGGCGAAATTCACGAAGAATTTTTTCTCGGTATAAATTTACGAAAAAAAAGTAAAAGAAGAAGAGGAATAAAGAAGATGAAGTGAGAGGCGGAGGAATAAAAAAGAAGTTTACATCCGAGCAAACCCGTTTGGCCGTTAGTATATACATAGACTCCCTCAAGCGCGGCTCAGACGGTCCAAGCCTGCTCCGCAGAAATGCTCTTTTGCTTCTGCAAGCTTGTACACTGACCTATATTTCGCCGGGACCCGGTTTAGAATTGCGAGACTGAGTCCCACTAGCCTCGAGAGCTGCAGACCAACTGACCTCCACCCCCAAAGAAACGTGTCATTCAAAACATCCTTAACATGTTAACTTCAGCGCAAATCGTATTCAAATTTTATTTATAGTTCAAGTTTTTTATATAAAGTAAATTTATCAGTTAATTTTTTGCGGAGTATAAAAAATATTTTTGACTAAAATGTCTTAAACTGAAACTTTGAAGATTTTGAAATTTGAGACACTTCATTTTGCAGTGTATAAACTGATAGAGTTGCTTTGTCTTCTATAGACTTTTTTGATGAATTAGAAGAAAAATGTAAAATTCTACCAGTGTAAGAACTTTTTTGATACTAAATAGTATCTAAGAAATTAAGTTTGGAATTTGTTTTTAACTTATAAGTAAATTTAATTTATTTTTTGGTATCACGAAAAATGAATCTATTGTACGATTTACTTTATTTTTGAAAATACATATTTTTGTTAAATTCCCCTCGTAATAAACAACTAAATTCAAAATTAATATTTAATTTTTTTTTTAAACTGTATTACTTTAGTTTTTTACAACTTTGTTACTTTGATTTTTTAAACTTTTTAAATAATTTTCATTTTACTATTTTAGTTTCTTACAATTTAGTTTAACATAATTTTTTCCTGTGTCATATCAGAGATATATTAAATAAGAAAACACTCAATAAAATCGATAATTGATTTATTGTCCTAGAAAATAGATGCTTATACCCTGAAAATATAAATAATTAAAAATAATCCTATTCTTTGGTAATGATTTTTTAAATAACTTTTAATTATTTAAACGTCATTATAATTGAATTTATCAACTCATAACATGTAAAATTAATTTAAATTTATATGTCAAAATAATTCGTTGATGACAAAATCGTATTTTAAAATAATTGTTTTTCGTGTATTCGGGTTTCATTTTATTGTGTAATTTTTGTATTTTTGTCAAATTAAAAATAAAATTGCGTTGGAGTTAATTATAAAACATATAATATTATTTTAATTATTTAATATGACAAGTAAATTTACAACTTGAATCACTGGTGAAAAGATGTATTTTTGTAACTGAAGACAAAGTAGTTTAGATGAAAACAGGAAATTTAGTCAACAGTCAATAAAATTACGTAATTATGTCACAAATATTATCTGCTTGCAGGCGTTTGCTGATATTTTATTTAATTCTCCACGCTATAAAATAAAAATGACTTTGCGCAGTGCTTGTCATCAATAAGTAAATCACAATTTCTTTGGACATTGCTACATTTCTAAATTAAAAAAAAATGATTTAAACTCTTAAATTAAAATATTTATTTTTTATTTAATGAAATTACTTTTACAACAAATCAAATTTCTTTGGAAAAAATCAAGATAAATATTGCAATTGCAGTTACGAAGATCTCATTAATGATGAACCAACTTAATCAAGTTACAATTTAAACAAAGGAAATACTTCGGTGATCGTGATTTACTTAAATAACATTTATCTGTTGCTTCATAAATTTAAATTTTAAACTAGTAAGATAAAACAAATGTATAAAAAATAAAATACAATTATGTGAAAACAAAATTTTTAAATCTTTCTAAAATAATTGTTTCATATTTCTCAAACAAATGTAATTATTTTGATTAATTTATGAAAAATTTCATCGCACTTAATTTACGATATAACCTGCTAATGGGATTGTTTTTAATGACATCGCTTCATCTAGTTAACATATTGATTTTTTATATTCTTATGTTAACGAGGTCGGTTCGGTATTTCATGTACCCCCATTAAAATTTTGTATTTTCCATTTCAAATGCAAAATTATTTTGCAACAATTTTTAACAATAAAATTTATTTCAATTTAATTACTTGTAAAATTAAAAATACATTAGGAAATTTAATTGTAATATAAAAAATAAAAAAGTTTAAATTTCGTTTAAAATAATTATTACATTTGAAACTTGATTTGCAGCAAAATTCAATTACAATGAGATAATTGACACGAACATTTAATAAAAAAATGTTAGTGAAAAACGATTTTAAACAAGTTTCACGAACAAGTTGAATTTTAATTTTTAACTTGAGTTTAAAAGCAGAAGTTCAATATACTTAATTCAATAAGTAAATTTCGAATTATGTCAATTTGTTAATGCAACAATTTTCACTTCGAACTTAATTATTAAATTAAACATTTAAGTTCGTAAAATAAAGTGTATTCACCACAGTTCGAGTTTTATATTCACAGTTAAATAAACTTGACTTATAATTAATACCATTGAACAAGTTTTGTATTTCTTAAAAGACTTTTTTTTCAATTAAGTCAAATTCATTCATTAAAAACTTTGGCCAATTCCTGTTCAAAGTTTTTCTCTAGAACTTTTCTAATCATTTTAATGAAAATCCGGATTTGGAAACCGGATAATAATATTGTTAAAAGCACCGTATTTATTGTTGTAAAGTATAATTATTAATACAATTTTTAAAAATAATTTATTTCTAATGAGTTTTCTAGCTAAAAAATCGTGTAGTCAGCATTACACAATTTACAAACTTGTATAGATTTAAATTCTCTAAGTTTAGAGTTAGATCTAAATAACTTAGCCAATTTTTAATATTATCTTATAATAAATTTCTACTTGGGAACAACATTTTCTACAAAATGAATGAATATTAACATTTTACAGAATAAAATTTTCTCGAACAAATACAATATTTCTGTCCTCATAAATAACACATCTCTAACTCGTCATAGGTCATAAGTGCACAATAACTCAGAGTAACTAATTATTATATTTAAACAATGACTTTTGTTTAAAGTGTTAGGTTTAATATCTGGCTGGGTTTGCCGGTCGAAGACGCCGATTCAACAATCTGGGATGCACAATCTAAATGACGGATTCAGATCCATTAGTTGATAATGGTTACTATTGTGCCACAATGACTGAAGTATATAATATTAATAAGAGTCCGTTGTGCATTTAGCATTTTTGTACCGAGCTTTTAAAGGTAATATACGTTTGTTCTGCAGTGTACTAATTAATCAATTTCTTCAAAATTTAGTCAAGTGATTCCTAATTTCATTTTTTAAAGAATCATTCGTTCCACTTATGAATTAACTGGAGTTAAAATTTTTTTTGTCCTAGTAAAACTTTTCTATCGTACTACAAAAATGTTGCATTTTTTGTTTAAATTAGCAAAAAGGTACTAATTTAGTTAAAAATGTTAATTATGTATTTTAGAATATAGAAATTCAATTTTTAGTACTATTTTTATATTAGCTACAAAATGGTTTAGATCCATCGGATTCTCTCTATTTTTTGATATGTTGTTGGCCTTGAAGGGCCACCCAAATCTATTCAGTTGTATTCTTATTTAATTTTTTGGTGAATTTGGCAAACAAAATTGCTTACAAATAAATTAGAATCTAATCAAATTTATATTGCTTTTTACAAATAAAATTCATCCAAAGAGTAATTGTTTTAATAAAATAGTGATAATAGCTAATAACCACTTGGCCAGAGTAGCGTGTTGAATCAAAAGTTGGAATATAAAATTCTCGATTTGTAAAAAATTTTTTTTTTCTATTTTTTGAAATTGTGTTGACCTTGAAGGGCCATCCAAATTTATCCAGTTGTTCTCTTATTTAATTTTTTGGTGAATTTTGAAATAAAAGAAATTGCTTACAAATAAATTAGGATCAAATCAAATTTGTATTGCTTTTTGCAGATACAAAATTCACCCAAAATGTATTATTTTATTAAATTAATTGTTTGAACAAAATAGCGATAATAGCTAATAACCACTTGGCCAGAGTAGCGTGTTGAATCAAAAGTTGGAATATAAAATTCTCGATTTGTAAGAAAAAATTTGAACTTTTTTATGGAAACTGACCTGGTTATTGGCTGCTGGTTGTGATATCGACGAGGTGGCCTGACGCGGTTGCGGGTCATAATCATAGTCGTCCCGGTGATGGTGCCTGGACGAGTGCATGATGCGGGACTCGCGCACGTCGCCGAAGTCGCGGAAGTCGCGGGGGTCTCGGTCATCACGAAAATAATCGTGACCCCCGCGCGAAGGAGGATGCCTGGGCATAAAGTCCTCCTCCTCAGAGTCGAGCAGGTGGTGCTCGACCCTGCCTCCGCCGATGCCGACGGCATCGCGCCGCATCGGCCTCCGGAACTCACGCCATTGTTCTTCCTCCTCGTCGGACGCCGCCCCGGCCTCGCCGCCGCGGGGCGAGCGTTTTGAGTCCGGGGCCCTCACGACCACCCTGGTGCCGCCTCCGTAGAGCTCCAGCCCCCGCGCTCTTCTGGGGGGCTCCACCACATCACACCCGCCAAAACCCGCCCCAGAAACCCTCACGTCACCGTAGTCCTGGTAGCGAGGCACCACTACCGATAGTACCAGCGTGCTCCTCTGACACCCTAAAGGGTTATCTTAATTGGGGCAATTTTTCTGCAAAAAAATTACAACAATTTTTATTAGCTTATGAAATAAGAAAAAGTCGAAAAATTGTTATGTTCACGGATTTTTTGAATCAGCAATTTGACATTTTTTTTGAACTTCACTTTTTTTTTATAAAGTCTGGTAAGTTGTTGTGAGGATCAATTATAAATAAAGTCTTGTAAAACGACATTCGAAATTTCATGTAACATTACTCCATAAATGGGTGTCTTAATTTAAGACTACTTTTTGTCCACTTTTTAAGTTAAAACACGTGTCTTAAATTCAGTTACATTATGTGGCTTAATTTTAGATGGGTCTTACTGTTCATAACCGAGAAATTATTTTTTTGAACCTGCTTGTTGTGTACACATATTTTTCTTTTTAAAAATGGATTGAAATACTTGCGACATATTCGTTTTCTTTAGTAGTAACAATAATTTTTTGACTTAAGACATGTATCAAATTTATAAAAATGAATATTCAATTTCTTTTTATGATTAAAACATTGCATTTATAAATATAATATTATAATCGAAATTTTTATTTGTCATTTTTATTTATTTTTTGTTATTCTGTATTTAATTTCACTTAAATAAGATGCTTTCTTATACTAACCTTTTTCACAAACTGTTTGCGAATATGTGTATATTAACAAGAATTGTGAGATAGTGTCTTAATGAAAAAAAACGACTGAATATTGCGTGTCTTAAAACAAAAATGTCTTAAAAGGGATAATTGTTTCTTATTTTCAGGCAACTTGAGTATCTTAATACAAACGTCTACTTTTATTAGTCGGTTCGGAGTATCTTGAAACAAAATTAAGACTCCACGAATGACTAGTTTTAAGACGCAAAATGATGAAATCAGACTTTCAAACACAATTTCAGACACATAAAATTCTCATGTGACTTAATTTAAGACACCAAAATGCAACCCATTTTTGCAGTGATAGCATATAAATTTTATTATGAATGTGATAAGGATAGTTTTTAAAAATACATTTTTAGAGGATGAATTGTTTTTTTTTTTTTTTAATGAAGTCTAGAAATTAGTTTATTTGGAAAATACATAAAAATATTGAATTTTGTGGCATTATATTATTTATTGAATACTCATATATGTTGAACAAATGACAAGAAAATAAAGCATTTGCTAATTTCCCAAACATTCAACTGATTTTCTAAAAAAGTTAATTTCTGAATTCCATTTTCTTTTAGGAGTTGAACAACAAGAATCTAAAAAAATTGAAATTAAGTATTTTTTGACGCTCTACAACATAGCATAGAGTTTTTTTTTAATAAAAACTTATTTTCACCCCTTAAAAAAAATTCAACCCTTAAAAAAAATGCATACGCTATTGAATTTGCAACCCAAAAATATATATAAATCCAATTATTATCAATTTATCTTTATTCATTTTGGTAGCTGAAAACATCACTCGCTATATCCTTAAATGTGTAAGAATTTTTTAAGGATTTCAATGAAAGATGGTAAATTAGAAAAGAAAAAATAAAACAAAATTACACGTATACATTGAACAGCTAATCTAGTTATAAGCAGCTTGATTCAGGATGTATATAAATAAGGCAGAGTGAAATTGAAAATTAGCTTCGTTAACAAATTGGAAATCAATAAAAATTGAGTTCACTTTTTTCTCTAAAAAATTTTCTGTCAATATTGTTTTCTCAAGGAATTATCAATTATGTTAGATGAAATCGATATCCACTCGTGCTATAACATATAAGTTATAAATATAAACACAAAGGATGATTAGACACTATAAAAACCACTATAAAGATAATGAGCAATAACAATTGTTTGTTAGTTTATTAAAATTAATGAAAAGTTAATTTACAAATTCAATTTTAAATGACACGTATAATTTATTTACTTGGAACTTAACTTCTTTAGTTTAAATTTAATTGGTTATTTTGCTGAACAAATTTAATTGATTAAACAAATTACTTGATTTAAAATATTTTATTCATAAAATGTATAGTTTCTTTTATTATTAGAAATCAAAATCCATAAAAACAGTTTCAATAAAATCAAATTATTCCCTAATAAAAATTTTATTATTTCATTCAAGATTTAAGCATGGATTGCGAAAATGACAATAAAATGCAGCTTCTAAAAATTAGATTACTCTGCTAAAAAATTTGTCCAGTGGAGTTTAAACTGCAGCAAAAGAAAATTGCATTAAACAGGAAAAAGCGAGTTATGAAAAAATTGTCGATGCATTTTTGAAAGAATTATAGTTGAATGAAAAAAATTGACCGAAAAATGTACACATAAATATGATAAAATAAGTGCTTTGAACTGTGACAAATAACGTGAAAAGTTTTGTCAGAAAAAAATGTGGCATCGCTGCATGCAATTGTGAAAAGTGCGTTTGTTCCATGAAGGAAAAAGATTTATGATCTTCGATGCACATAATTTAAAATATTCTGGGAACGTTTTTCTTGAATAATTAGTTGAATAGTTACTTTTCACTTATTATACAGAAATCTTTTTTCTGACACATTGTTAGCCTGAAAATTTGAAGACTTTGATAAATGATCATCTTATAATTATTATTTTTAGTCAGTACAAAGAATTATAAAGTAAGTTTTCTTCCAAGAGCTTTTTTTAATTTTCTTTTTCTCTTCTTTGTTTCATTTCACTTTTTAAATAATAATAGTTTGTAAAAGAAAGGAGTGCATAAGTACATTGTTCAACGAAAAAAATGGTTATTGTTCTTCAAGTTTTTTCTTGAATACTTTTGAAATTGACATTTTATTTCATTTTTATTCTGTTAATAGAATTTTCGATAACAAAATTGTATTTTACAATTTCATTTGAAAACTTGACTCGAGTAAAAAAGAAAAAATAATCCTGAAAAACTAATTTGTCATGACAATGGCAGTAGCTGCAATTAATTACTTCATTACTGAAAGTCATTTTAACACTGAAAAGTATTTTTTCTCGTTTAATTTTTAAAATAAAAGTTCATTCTTTTTTTCTCCATACATTGTATGTATATTAGTCGAAAAAGCATACAAAATTAAACGATCCCTTTTGAGCACTTACTTATTTGGGGTGAATATTGATGATATAAAAATAACCTTCACATACAAAAAGAACTTTATGAAAGAAAAAAGAAAAAACTATTTAAAACGATGACAAAGCTATATTAATTTATTGAATAATGTTAGAGAACAAAAAGGAATTGTTAAATGTTGTCATAACTTCTTTATATCTATTATATTTATTTTGTTGAGATTACAATTGGCCTTTTTCAACAAACGATCTCATACATGAAAACGAGTTTGTGCGAATTATATAGAAATTTCTGCATTAATATTAATGGGCTTCATTTACTTCAGACAAAATTGAAATATGATAAAAATCAATACAATTTCAGGGAAAAATACAGTTTTTAAATAATCACAATTCTGTCAATTTTTAATTAATTAAAGATTCTTGTTTGTACTTTTACCGTAATTTTTGTGCGAGAGAACCATCCATAATTATACTTTCGTATCAAAAAAAGGTACGTTTGATTTCGATAGCTAGTTCTCGGAAATTAAATTCTTTTTGAATCGAATTGTGAAATATTTCACATAATTACATGGCACGCAAAAATTTTTTCGCTTTACTATAAATAAAATCCCTTCGATTTTTTTTATGTAACTGTTCCGAGAACAAAATATATATATACCTGAAACATGTGTGTTATAAAAAGTAAAAAGAATAGTGCGTGAAGAAACTTAATAAGTCATCAAGTTTTAAACTCAAATCCGATAAAGAATTAACAAAAAAATTAAGAAGTAAAATACAATTAATTTCTCGTTAAAAAATGTGCATTTATTATTTGTAAAGAGTTACAGTTATTGAAAGACAAATTATTTTTCAGAAAAAAAATGTTGCTTGCTGAAAATTTAAATAAGACTCTTTTCAAGCTGAAAAAAGAATGATGGTGTTTCACGGGGGTCCAGAAAAACTAAAACTTATTATGCATTTTGTATAAGAACGGGTATTTCTAACTTTCTACAAAATGAAAAACGATTGAAGAACACAATAATTTTTCGTGAAATTGTTCAAAAGCTCGACAGGTGCAAATTTCACCTGCAGGCATTTTCCATTTTTCTCGAAATAAAACGTAACACTTTTTTCTTGTTATTTATATATATATGTGAGCTAATTCAAATGTAAACACGTGTCAGGCAGAAGTGGAAAATGTTACTGCTGTGAATATGAAAGAAAGAAAAGGAACAACTTTTTCTATTAACAAAATTGCCTTTTTATGTAAATTTATTTTCTTTTTGATATTTAGTTATAACTCTTGAAAAGGAATTTATAACTATGAATAAATAATGCACCAACGGAATCAGGAAATATCGATTCATAAGTATACTGCATTATTAAAATTACTGATTACTTAAAGTAACTTTAGCTCGAAAAGTTATTTTTGTTGGTATGATCAATGGATAATTTAAACAGAGAAATATAAAATTAAACTGTTTGAATTACAAACTTAAATGTACAAAGTTTACTTGAATTTATATCAAAGTTTAAAATACAATTTAAGTTTATTTATTATTAAACATAAATTTGGTTGATTAAAAATTGACTGATATTATAAGCAGATATTAAATATAATTTTAAAAAACAGATTTGTATTTCATTCAGAATTTCATATTCACTTTACTGATTATCTTAATTCAGTTACCCATCTAAAAGCAAAAGTAAATCGATGGCATATCAAATTATCCTAGTTGCTCCAAATTTAATGGCCAACATGAGACCTGTTATTAGCAAACTTGTTATTGGAAAATTTAATTCTGCAATAATTAATGTTTTGAAAATAAAATAAACTTAACTTTCAAAGAAAAAGTGTAAAATCAAAATTAAATCTAAACTTCCTAACTAAATAATTTTTTTCTACATTATAAATTAAATTAACTTAAATCTTGAAGCAGCTTATAAATTAATAAAACCTAAAAAACTTTAAACGTAAAAAATGATACCAAAATTGTTGATCTAAATGAAAAAAAAATTTTCCATCTCAGAAAATAGTTAGTTCAAATAAGCTG
>JABFPM010006280.1:0-10311 GCA_022817325.1 Idris sp. 1 HC-2018
TCACTCTCTCTCTCTCTCTCTCTCTCTCTCTCTCGCTCTTTCTCTCTCTCTCTTCTGGTTTTCAAATTGTTTGGCCATTAAATTTCGGAACGTCTTTAAAGACGCGTTTGAAAAGGAAAAAAAAAAGAAATCGAAATCGTTGTAATGAGTGTTTTTGTCTAAGTTCAAGTTAACGAACCATTCCTTACATGGTACGGACCAATCGTTAGTCATTGCGCATATCACGAATTCGTGATCTGTATTTCGGAGAGCAAAGTGGCCGATGACGACCCCTCTTTATGGTCTTAAAACGCCTCGAGAACACTCTGATTGGTATCCCCAAAATTTATGACGCTTTCAAATCACTTTGAACGTAACATTTTTTGATACCCAAACTCTATTTTCGTTTCGGGCCTAATGCACTTCAAATTCATAACCAATTTTAACTCTATAATTAGATTTATTTGGAAAGCATCTTCTGATTTTGGCTGCAACATCCACAAATTTATGACCTTACGAAATAAAAGGAAGAGCTCGGATTCATGTTTTTATTCATAAAATGATCTAATTTAATTTTTAGGGCCACTTTTGTGTAATATATATACGCGAGAAGTATCGTAAAGTGTTGGGCCATCAAAAAATTTCTGTTCTCGCATTTTAATCAGCAACTTATAAATAAGCGGCAAATGTTTAATAAGCTCCCAGACTAATGCAATCATTTTTGTGTGTCATCTCTTCTGCTTCCTCTTCTGCAGGCGCATCATATTTTTAACTTTTTTATTTCATTTTATATCGTAGTCTACAAATCATTTCTGCCTTCTTTTTTAATTCTATTTTGTCATCCATTTGTATTCTAAAATACCTCAAACAAACTTCTTTAAAATATTACGATACCATCATATATTCAGAATAAAAAAATAATAATCAGCCTTTAATTGATTAATTTAAAGGAATTTATTTTTGAAAGGGAACTTTTAATTGATTTATATATCCTCGCAATGATAAACGAATTTCTTTTTAAAGCAAATTAAAGTCTTTTTTTTCTTGAATCATTAAGTTTGTAACTTTTATAACAAATTCGTTACATTTTGTAAATACTCAAGTTTTAATGTTAAATTTAGGTTTAAAAATAATATTTTACATCTGTATAAGAACAACATTTATTTTTTTATTATTATTTATTGAAATGTAAGTAATTTATATATGAATTGTATGTCAAGTTATTTATTTAAAAATATACTGTTTCAGTCTGAAGAGGAAATAAAATATTTCGAAACATAAAATCTATAAGATATAACATTTTATAATGAGTAATTAGTTGTGTATTTTAAAAATAACTTCTAATACTAAAAAAATTAAATAAAATTTGTAACGTCCAAAAATATATGATCTCTGATAAGTCCCCTGTAAGAAAGTAAAAAAAATTAAGAAAGTAAGGGGAGTAAATTTAGATAAGATGCGGCGTGGCATGCCTTTAGCAAATTATTCGCGATGCTGTGGGAGACAATAACATCGTGGACAATGAGAGGAGCAAAAAGAAGGGAGAGTAGCCTCACAAAACGAGCACTTTCAGGAACCGAAGAGACTGCGTAAATTTTCTTGTCGCTTACACCGCGATGACCATTTATGGGCCCAAGTGGAGGAGATAGCGTGCGCGAGCGCAATGCCAATTTATTAGTGCTGCCCTTAGTCGTAGTTAAGCGTGGTTAAGCAACTCCTGTGTAGCCGGTATATCCATCCCGTGTGCTATATCCATATGGGGAATCTTTTAAGCTCGTGAGAATGCGAACAAAGTATAAATGGAGCACAGTCCGATGCGTAACTACGCGCACGGTGGTCTGTCTGAAGACAAGATATTTTTGTACGTGTATATAATAATCTTTTTTAATGTATTTTATCTTAGTTGTTTATTTTTATCATTTAAATGGCTAAAGTTTAAGAACTGAGAGAGTTAATATTGATATGGTTTGAATTTATTTTAAATTTTAGATTAGGGGGTTTTATTTTGTTGATTAATGAATTGAAGAAAAGAAAGATTTTTAACTGACAAGCATTAGGATAATAATTTACAATTACGATTGTAAGTGTACAACGTGTATCCTTAAAAAGTATATACGAGTTAAAAAGTGGCTTATAATATATTGCAACGTGTGACGTAAACACTAGCATGCATAATCGGATAACGTCAACACGCGTTATGGTCATTCTTCGGATGAGAAAGGCAAAAATGTTGCTTCGCGACGGTGACTTTTCGTTGTGAATTTCAGGTACAAAAATATCAGTTTCATTTAATACATTTTAAGACGATACGTCAGTCACTTGGTCCTAGATTAGTGTATTTTTCAATCAAACTTTATCCCTGTTAAATTATTTGATTTTTTTAAAATTAAATTTATCTTTGATGCAGATTTACTTTGTTTGATTAATTTATTTAATAAATTATGAAAACTGGGAATTATTTGGAAAAACCAGATAAGTCATTTTTGACAAAATGTAGAATCTAAGTTTGTAAAAATCGAAAAGTTGAAAAAGATGATAAAAATGTATGCTAAATTAAGTACTAAGGTAAGTTTAAGAAATTGTTCATTTGATTGTAAAAAAATAAATATTTGATTGAAGTTTTACTATAAAATACAACTGCATACAATAATATCAATTTTGTCACATTTTTTTCAGTAAATTTTTAAAATTTTATAATCATGAGGATTAAATTTACCACGATCATGATCGTGATAAAGATCACATAATGTCGTGACACTGATCGAAAAACATGATTGCAATCGAGATAATAAATTATACGGTTACATTTTGGAATAAAAGGAGCCATAAAAATGTATGAAAACAAAATTTTTTAAACATGTTGATTGTTTCAAAAATTTACAATAAAACTTTATCGCTATAATTTAGTAATTATATGCAAAAGAGATTTTTGGAAATAAATTCTCTAAAAAAAATTTGTCGAAAAAAGTAATTCATGATAAAATAATGTTTGGTAACATCCCTAGATAATACTATAGAAACACGTGTTTTCTAAGCACTTTTCTCCTCGATTTCACTTTCATCTGTAAAACCTTTTTAAACACTTGAAAGTGTTTTACGATTACACCCATGTGTTTCCGGATGGTCGATCTACTTGTTTTTCAATATCCAATTTTTTTAATTGGTTTTTTTTATAAATTCAATCCAACACTGAATTTTGTTTAAAATATTATAATTTTATTTCACATAATAGTCTTAATTTTTTCCACTTCAGTGGCTCTTAATATTAATTAATTTTTTTTCCAAACTGCAATCTTAAAACATGATTTCAAATCAGATATTACCATCGAACTCTCGCATCTGGTTTTAAGTAGTTATGACATATCAGATTAATAATCCTTATCACAAAATGCTTAACCCTATATATTTCACGTCAGGTTCGCGATGCTGTATCTGACCTCAAATTTATTGCCGATCGATTGCAGTATCCAAATCAAAGCCGAACCACCTTAAAAAATACACTCGATTAATCAGCCCAAAATTGCGATGCAGAATTATTAATATATTGTCAACTCGTATGTTACGAAACTTGATTCCCACGACCCAACACATAAACCATAATTGCGACGAGGAGACCTGCTTCCACTTGTTATTATCATCGTCTTTTATTTTTTGCCATCGTAATCGTTCGATTGTGCAAGCCCAACTCGAAAATCGTTTCCCGCTTTTTACTCTTCCTTTCACACGGTCACATTATTTATTGGCACACCTCGTTTATTTTGTATTAATATTTCTATCCTTTATTTTTTTCAATCCCTCAATGCCTGCTCGTCATTTTTGCGCTTTAAAAGCAAAAAGATCTATTATGAGTGATAAATTGCGAGTGATTTCGTGCGCCTGGGTCTTTGAGATGATGAGCCGCCATGTATTTTACATTATTAAGATGTTTCTGCGTGTTCGTGATTATTCACGCTTTGTATAAAACGCAGGTTTGCAACACTGACAGGATGTTTTCAAGACATGACATATACCACCGAAAAGTATTTCATTACAAAAAATTAAAAGTTGCAAAACGATTTACGTACTGCTGAAAATTTGACTGCACACACTGCTGCAAAATTTTATTCCAGTTTAAAATTTAAGTCATCTTTTGATACTGCTAAACACTGTTAGAGATAATCTGAAATTTCAATAACTTTTCAGACACATTTCGGACTTTTATTTGTTTAAAAGAGGAATTAAAGGTAAGTTTATCAAAACTGCGAAATTCTGAATTTGTTTTTCGAAAGTTCTTAACCCTTTCATTCACCGTGTACTTTATAACGTACATGATTTCAAAATTGAATTTTTAACTTTTTGTAATGTTTTTTGTAATTTTTTGGCACTTTTTGTTTATGACATGTTAAATTATGATTATTTAATTCTGAAAAATGTTAAATTAAATAAAAAAATGTTTATGAAATGTTTACAACAGTTATTTAAAAAAAAACGAAACAAAGTTTTAAAGTTTTTTTTTGTCATAAATCTCTCAATTTCATCACTATAATGACGTTGGATATGAAAAAAGTTGATTTGAACCAGTAAATAAAAAGAGTGAATGATAGAGTTAAGGTCATATAAAAATTGAAAAGAAATTCATGTTCATTTGTGTTTTTATAGTGTTATTTGAAATAATTCTTTTTCGTTTTTAAATAGCTCAAAATAAGTAAATGAAAACAAGTGAGTGCACAAATAAAATTTCTTATAAGTTTTTTTATTACATAACACGTCATGAAATATGTTAAGTATAAAATTAAATAGAAGTTGCCACAAATAAAACATAAATAATTATTGTTTGACACATTATATCATCTTTTAACCTCAATATTATTTCTGTTTATAAAATAATGTATTAATTATAAGACAACAGTGTCTGAAATTTCAGTTACGTATATCTGGAAACAACTTCAACAGTAAAAATATAACTTTAAACTTTTTGAGAAAAAAAAACTTGTTTACACTGACAGATTTATGCTGTGTAAATCACAGGTAATTTAGCTAGATTCTACTGATTTTATATCTTAAACGTATTCATTATGTTGCTATTAGCAGTGTATCAATTATCTACCGTCGAAGCAACCACATTTTGCGTGGGCGAACCAATTAAGGAGATAATCCACGTGTTTCTATCGCACTACAATTATTCAGGACAGGTTTTGGCGCCTTAAATTACACGTATCTTATAACATTTTTTGCTAATTCTCTCTATCCTCCCCTGTTATCGGTCATAATAATTTGTAAATTTGTTTTAACAAAAAATTAATGCATAATTAAAACAAAATTTATGGAACGAAGAAATTAATTGAAAAAAGCTGTATTCAAAATGAAGAATTTGCGCGAACAAGAGATGGCTTTTATTGAAAAATGCGATATTCCTCGAGTTAACAAAGTTTTGGCTCGTAAATAAATGTACAATTTCACGCAGCTTGACAAGAATTTGTACTAACTCAAAAAACTGTTTTCATAATACACTCTACTATAATCTTAAGTGCAAAAGCTGAATGTGTCGTGCAGCGGTAGCCCTTAACAACAAACGTTTGCTTTCATTTGGAAGACTCGAAAACAACAAGCTGATACGCTGAAGAGTTTGTTTGATAGAGGAATACCGCGTCGTAAATACTTCTCGTTTTCGTTCGTTCGTTGAATGCATTGTGAAGCGCCGAATTTATGTTGCTCTTGGAACGAGACCGACAACATCAACAAAAAAGAGGTAAACCAAAAGACAAAAGGTACGTGTGAATAGCAGTTTTAAATCTCTTAAATATATATACAGGATGTTATTAATTTTGATTATGCTAAATAAGAAATTTTTATTTTTCAGGGAGGTTCTCACCTGTTTCAGGTCAATATCAATTGTAACAAATTCGTACTGGCTTCCTCGGGCAAGTGTCGGACTCTGCCAACCTTTGCCTCTGGCATTCAACACGTTGTCGATGTCGAACTTTTTGCCCGGATCGGGGCTGAGGGAGTCGCAAACCGAACATTTCAAGGAATTGGCAAGTTTGCAGAAAGTTTCAGGCCCGTCCTCTCCGCAAGTTGCATTAACCGTAATGTCCGCATTTGTAGCCAGGTTAAAGGTAAGTGGATAAAGAGCTCCTTTTAATTTCTTCGGATTATGCTGACCTGAAATTAAAAGCAAATTATTTGTTTAAAACAAGTCCACGTATTTTTGGTATTTGATTAATTTACTGGGTCATTATTAAAAAGTCACATTTTTATGATTCCAAAAAAGAAAAAAAAACAAATGATTTGTTCCTGGAATTTTCGATGTAAAATATTTTGATGAAATTTAAAATTTATTGTGAATTAGTTTGGGACATATACAAAATTTGAATCATCTCAATTATCTAAATTCAAGTGTCTTATAATTGTATTAAATAAATGTAAAATATCTTAACGCTTTTTCTTACGACACTTTTAAGGCGCTTTTATTGGAATATTTTCATTTAATCAAGTAGCATTTTTACAACACATATACTTTTTTATGATGAGTTATAAAAATCCACATTCTTTTTAAATGAAAATTCTATTAATACTGCTATAAATGGACAAAAGTGTATTTATTTTATTGAACTTCGAGCAAAAAGAATCAAATTACAATATTCCCTCGTTCCTGTACCGACCCTACACTCGCACAGCAATCAATTTTTATAAAGCCATAGTCTATTATTACATTAAAGAAAATGAATCATTCCAATTCAGTCTTCTGCAACAATTACAATGGTATTCTTACACAATACATTTTAATCTCGACTTGGCATGCAATTCTATCAATTATTTCTTCTTTGTTTCATCCGTCTAAAAAGTTTTCATTGTTTATATAACCCACAGCCATAAAGTGTGTCATTTTGTTTCTGCAGAAAAAAAGAAACAATCAAATCAATTGTGCAGAACCGAGTTTAAGTGTGACCGCAGATTTGTTTATTTGTGTGTGCGCGTAGGTATTTACACGTGAAACAAGTGTTGTGTCTTCGCGAAGAGCGGCCTCTGGATTCTCGTCTGCGACGGCGGTTACCGCGGGTGACTGATGACTACAAAAATAACCCCTTCGCTATGTTGTACGGCATCACGCACGTGTTACCGAGCCCACGCATAAAAAGAAACCGCGGTTTGTGTACACGGTTGCTCTATTCCAAATGTACCCACTAATGAACCAATTTTTCGTTTGCAAACAAATATTTCAGCAAGTAGGTTCTACATCATTCTTCAAAAAAACCAAAAAAAGTTGAGCCAAAAAATCTTACTTACAAATTGCTTAAGTCAGGTTTTTAAGTAAAGTCAACAATTGAAAACAATTTTAGTAAAAAATGTTCTTCAATGTTTAGTATAAAAAATTTTTATTGAAAAACCAATTTTTCGTTTGCAAAATATTTTAGCAAGCAGGTCCATTATCATCCTCCAGAAAAAGAAAAAAATCTTGCTTCAACATTGTTTAAAGCTTCTAAGTGAAATAATAGAAAACAATTTTAGTTACAATTGTTTTCAGGCCTTTGAAATATTATTATTTTTCTTGCGAAGGGAATAAAAAAATGAATGTAACACAAGTACTTTGTAAAAAGGCACGTCGACTCAAGCACATAGTGCATTTTTGCTTAGTCAGTCAAAATTCATATTGCTGTAAGTTAAACACATTTCTTTTTAATTTATTCTTCATAATAGAATTACGTGCATTGATGTCTCTGAGTCACATCAATTACTCTGCTGTGTTCTTAACAACAATATATATTTGTATGTGCCCTTTGCACTTGAAACAGACTCGGGAAGCAGAATCAGGCAGATGTGAGCAAACTTTTCATTCAATCGCAGTGCAACTGGAATATTAACCTCGGCTTTGTGTTTCCGAGTGAAATATTATATTTTAGCGAAAAGTTCTACGAATGTCAATTTTTCCGGTTTAAAAAGTCCTGCCGCTTGTTTAGAGAGGCTAAAAAAAGAAAAGCTGTCAATTACTAATATTTATTTGACTGGAAGTCACATGATCCCTTCCGCTGACAATGACGGAATCCAGCTTTTTTTTTTAATGAGCGCCAAGTAGACATCAATATTTCGGACTTTGACGTAAACATGTGAAACACCCTACACGCTTTTCGGGGAAACATAATATCCGGAGATAATCTGTTTACAAGATAGTGAAAGAGGAAAAAAAGGACGAGGAAAAGAAATTCTATTTTGTGATGTACAAGATAACGCGGTGAATTTTTGAGGCCGACAAAATTATCCCCACAATTAAGTTAGTTTCATTGATTCGAAGAAATTAACATTTGGTTTGGTGATTTTACGATACGATCTGTGGGAAATTTGGCATACTAAAAAAATTTGTCAGATTAATGATCTTAGATAGCACATTTTACTATGCACCAGTTGTCATTTATATTAACTTGTCATAAATTTCAAATTTTATTATACTATTTCATGGATACAAAAAATACAAATTGTTTTTGCACGTGCAAATCAGAGAAACTGTTTATTTAATTAAGATTAATCGAACTAATTTATTAACCGTTATGTATTTTATTTTAATCTGCAGTCTGCGTGACTTTTGTTTTAACTCGTCACCATTGTAAGGCTTGATTTATTGAGGTCTGGAGACTCAATCCGCGCAGAATTTTATGCGAGAAGTTTAATGAACATTTTTGGAGCCAGCGATGCACGTAACTGCACTTTGAGGCTCAGAAAACTTTTACTGGAACAAATTTATTTCGATAACACGGTATGCGAATTATGTACTTGCTGCGGTAGCTCAAAGTCATGCTACGTACAATAGCTGTATACGCACATAATTCACAGCTTTGAGCATTTACCGCACGAATTCCCCATGTGGGGTCATGTGTGCTCAGACGAGCGTTTAATATTTTGTAAAACATTCTATTAATGTTCGTCAATTTGTACTCGATTTTGACCAATCGATTGAGAAAATTGTTTTACTCTTTTTTTTCGTAAAAGTTTTATTTTTTTTTTAATTTAATTTTTTTTTTTCAAAATTTTGATATATAAAATCATTTTTATAAGTCTTATGAAAGCGATTTTATATACTTTGTTTTGGAAATTATTTATTAAAAGTTTTCACGTAAAATTTTTTCACGTAATTTTTTGTTTATTTAGTTAAAGTTAAAGTTTATAAAAAATAATATAATAAAGCAACTGAGGAAGTATATTCAAGCAACTTGCATCGATGCGTACGAACCCTAGTTCTATATTTACTTTCAGTGTGTCTACTCTAAACCATCATCGCTTATAAATTTAACGAATAATAATTTACTAAGTTATTTTATCATGTCAATGTAAATTAACAGATAAGTTTATTTAGTGTGCTCTTAAGGTTTTTCTTCCAATTCAACATTAAGAGAAAATATTTGTTTTTTCCATAAAATATTAATATTTTCAATAGGATGTGTTGAAAAAAAAAATTCAATTCCAATTGAGGGTTTTATAAAAATACAATAAAAGATCCAATAATTTACCGCAGCTTCTAAGAAGAGCTCAAAAGAAATTAACAGCTTGCGTGACGTTACAACTCTTTAATAAATTTATTATATAGAATTTTTAAATAAAAATCTAATTTGACAGAATTATTATTTGAAAAAGTGATGTGTTTATTATACGAAATTAATCAAATTATTTTTCGTTTTTATAAAAATGTTATTATGAAATACATTTTAGATTAATTTATTATTTAACATAAATTAGATTTTATTTCAAGTAATAATGTTCCAAAGAAAGACGTTAGAAAAGTGCATGTCACACAAAAATGAATTCGAAACCTGATACTATGCAACGGGATCTTTCACCCCTCTTCAATGCAGAGAGAAAATCATATTGGAAAAATACATTCTACACTAAATAAGCATTTTATTTTTAACTCTGAAAAATTCCATATCAAGAATAACAATTTTTTGTCTCACACAAAATTTTTATTTTCAATTTGATTAACAAATTTTTTAATACTTTATGTTCGAACTATTGTCCATCCAAGTGTTGGGGCTTGAAAAGCAATCTATTAATCGTTATAGTAAAATTTTCTATATCTTATTCAAATACTAATTTACATCTTTTAAAAGTATAAAACTTCCCCTATTAGAGAAAAATGTGTACAGACAATGATTCCGCAACAGTTGATAAATGATGACGGATGCCCAGATAAATAATGAACACCAAAGCGGAATCTTCCTCGAGAGGAACAATTCTTTATATACAGGGTGAATAAAAAGTCCCGGAACGGTCGAATATCTCGAGAAATACACATCGGATCGAAAAAAGGAAAAAT
Organism: Idris sp. 1 HC-2018; assembly: GCA_022817325.1. NCBI lineage: Eukaryota > Metazoa > Arthropoda > Insecta > Hymenoptera > Scelionidae > Idris > Idris sp. 1 HC-2018. Next base: position 10,262 of record JABFPM010006280.1, read on the forward strand.
ACGTGTCAAATATTTTTAAAAAATCTATCCAATGATACTAAACTCGACCC
>JABFPM010006281.1:0-10311 GCA_022817325.1 Idris sp. 1 HC-2018
TTTAATTATAAAATGTCGATAAAAGTAATTTATAAAATCCACTTAATTAAAAAAAATGTAGAAGCTCATTTTAGTGTTAAAAATATACATGATTTGGAACGATATTGGCTAACAAAAACAAGAAAATGGTACCTATATTTAGGGTATTTGAAAAATACGAGTTTTAGCGATTTTTCGACTTTTTCCCTATGTTTATGCAGTTATAACAGTGATTCAATTTTGTCGGCAAATATAAAGCATTTTTGAGAATAAACAACATTAGTTTTAGTTAAAACGTTGATATTTTATTATAAAATAATTTGTCAACTTTAAAATCACGAAAAATTTTCTAAAATTGCGAACAATTGTACAGTCAATTTTGAAACAAATTTCTATGCTTTTTGATCTTTTAAGGGAGTTTTCGTCCATATTCTGTATTGGATAAACTACACAAAGTTACAGTTAGTTACAAGAACTTTGATTTCGGACTGAGTGAATTAAATTAGATTATTTTTTTCGATTTTTTTTTCTTCTATAAATAACTTTTAGTATGAATCTATGAAAACGATATTTTGAATGACCAATCTCATTAAAAGTGAATTTTTGTTATAATTTGTTTGTATGTATATATTAATATTTGTAATCAAACTTACATTTTTGTCGCGTCGATGATCCGCCATCAATGCAAACACCAGCCGAAATGAAGATCAAATCGGTTGTAAGTGTCGATGCAACGACGAATAAAACTTCTCTTTTATTTGTTTTCAAATGTACAAACTTTTGAGAAAAAACCTCACTCACTGTTTTCTTGTATCTTCGGGATCGCAAGATCCATTTACACTATGACTTAACACTCGCGATCGTCTCGCACACAATGATCGTCATCTTTGCGTACTTCTTACGTTCGTGTTGAGTTTGTTTATATGTATATCAAAAACCAATGGTAGCTAGGATGTTCCTTAAAATTCAACTGATATGTCGCATATCCGGAAACAGAAAAGCAGAGCGCAAAAATGAGAAAGACGCGAAAAACAGCAAAACAATTGTAGTTAACGATTGAAAGTTGTGAAGGAAAGGCGGCTATATAGTTTTTTTCTTTTCTTCCAGCGCTCCAATTGCGGAAATAGGAACAAGGAAGTGTGTTGGATTTGGATGAATGCAAATTACTAATTCATATATATATACGTAGTGTTAAATTGAATTTTTTGTTGCTCTTATTTTATTGCCACCATCTCACATAAGTGATCGAACAAAATAAAGAAAAAACAACGCATGCGAAAGGTGGAATTGAAGTCGCTAAAGTGAAAGTCGTTAGTTCCTGCAGGTTTTGACTATCGCTTAAATCATAGTCAACTACGTTTTTAACCAGAATGCAGCGGTCGTAAATAATTCTCACGTTCAATGCTTTCAAATAAGAAGAAAATCTTTTATTTAATAAATGCTCATTTTTACTCAAAAAATGAATTTAACCGTAAACTTTTATTTTGTTGAAAATATTAAAGGAAACAATGTTTCTTCAATACAAATAAATCGGGCGATAAATTGTACAGCCTTGACGGAAGTAGAATAATTAACGATCACCATTGGGTTTTTACATTTTATCACGTATCAACAGATAAATAATTTACAACGACCGTTTTAGAAGAAAGCTAATTTATATAATCTGGTTCGTTTTTTTGTATCGTAAAACAGCTTATTGGTACAGATTGATCGTGGTGTCAAAAACAACGTGATACCGTATTTAAAGCCAATTTGTATTTTCTTTGGCTCTGAAAAGCAAAAGTATTTCTTTTTTTCTTATTTTTGTATTGCGGTTTTGCCAACTCGCTGGTTATTGAAACAAACACGAGGTCACGTGAGCGTTTTTCAATGAATGACGCGAAGAAGAGGCGTAAGGACGTTGAGCAAACCGGGAACCGGTACGCCAACAAGGAACTAAAAGACATAAACGAATGCGAAGTGCGGATGACTTTTGCTGCGAGAGAGAATGTGAGTCGGGGGAAGGCACGAAGGCACGAAGGCAGCCTGCCTAAGAAGGTGGAGGTGCCGGATGAGAGAGCCGGATCGTCGCTACACTGAGTTTCACTTTTAAATTCCTCGGCCGTTCACTCTCCATGCGAATAGCACCGACTAGGTCGTGTCGCTGTTCCCGTTCGTGTTACCGTTAAACCGCCACGGTAACATAGTTCCCGAGCCAACACACACGTGCTCAAGAATAAGAAAAAAACCTTTGACTTCCGTTGCGGAAGTGTGTCGAGGTCGAACCCCTTGTTACCCCCTGTTAACCAAACATCCCCATTTCACCGCGGTTACTTTTCTTTCACAATGCTCCCATCCTGCCTCGAAATCTTAGCACTTTTTTTGAATCTGTAAATACACTTGCAGAAGTCTAGAGTTAATGTCACTTCCGGCTAAGCAGTGTTATAAAGTTATTTTTATGGGCAAATCTCTAGAACTTTTAACCTACCTGTCCCTCGCATTTCACTTCAATTCTGAAGATTTCAGTTTTTATCCTTTGCACACCTCAAATTATTATACTTTTACACATTGTAAGTATTTATACGTTTATAAGAATTATATTTCAAAAATATTTCAAAATTCCAAGTTCAAATTATTACGTCTTTGACATGTCTCTTTAGGGTATGCAGACACATTTTCTTTTTTAATGTTTATTAACAGAGTTAAACTGCAATTAACAAATTAATAAACAGTGCTTTTAACTTTATCAAATGCAATAAGCACAATTCAAATGATGCGCATTTAATATGTAAACTGACAAAAATGATCAAAATCTGTCGCTAAATGTTGACATCAAAGACGTAATACATTTTGTAATTGAAAATATTTATATTTAAAAAATACTTAAATACTTCTGGATGAATTGCATGGTATCTTGATGTAATAAAGTATGTGTGCGGACAATAAAATCTAATTATATATTAAAAACTATTTAAATAATTGAAAGAGCGTTTCAAAATATTACGTTTTTGACATTATAACAGAAAAGCAGTCAAAAACGTAATATTTACCTATGATTTTACAACTAAATATTAATTTAAAGTTATACGGGTGTAATTTATCACTGTTCGACTTTATATTATTTATTTTAAAGTAATAATAAATTATAATTATGATCAAACTAAGATATGCTAAAACTGTTTTTTCACAAGTTTGGCAAGTTAAAAGATAAAGGTTCTAGAGAATTGCCCATATACTGAAGAAATGCCCAAAAATTTTGCGAATTAAAACTGCACTCAAATGAATTTTGGTTAAAATTACAGAAAATATACCGATAACCATCAGTACAGAATATAATCTGTAATTTTACATCTTGAAATGTAATTTTACAGAAGTTACGTTCGGTAAAATTACAGATAAAAAAGAATTTCACATAAGAATGATGTGAATTGATATTTTGTGACAAATTAATATTCGCACTGAATAAATTATTTTGAATTGTATATGTATACACAGTTTTACTTTAATTATTAAAAAATATTTTGAGTAATTTTCGTTGTAGTTAAAAATCATGAAATTCAATGAAATTCTTAATTCAAGGAAATTAGGTTAGATTGTCACATTTTCGTCTATAAAAATACATTCGTTCTGCAATTTTATGAGTATCAATACCGGAAAATACGTACAGTAATTTTACATACTCTTTTTAGAGTGTATATTGCAAATTAATTGTCAGAATGTCGCTGAATCATGCAAATCGACGACAACGAGAGAATTGACCTCAAGTTCTTTTAATACACGGAAAGAAAGAAAAAGAGATAATCGAGCGAGGAAGACAATGATAATACCACAACGAGCATCTAGACAAAACTTTGATTTAACACTCGCGTGTCACGCAATGCGACATATTTTTCTTTCACTTCCTTATGCACGTACTAATAATATCGACCAAATTTGTATCAGCAAAGTATTGATTAAAGTTACAAAAAGTCACTAAGCATAAGTTTAGTGACAAATTAAGAATGACTTATATGAAATATAAGTGATAAAGATACGATACCAGGAGATGTCAAATTTTTGACAGTGACAATGACAGCTTAACTCCGTCATTGAAATACGAAAAAAAAACACACACACAGACGCATGGTGACTTCTAGTGACATTCGATTTGCTTGGATGTGAGTTGTGACATTGGATTTTCCTGGATCTGCACAATTTCAAAGGTCATTCAACTGCGAGCACTGGACAAAAAAGACCCTGAAAATGTGATTTTACCCAACTTTTCCGGCACTCTTATCCTGGTGTTAACAGTAACAAGAAACGCCACTGCTCGCGGGACGACGGAAAACTCGCGTGCTTTGAAACGAGAGCAAGTGAGCGATCGAGGAAAGTGACTCTGACTCGCACTGGACTCGCAACAAAAAGAGAGAGGCGAGAAAAGATGCAAGAGAGAGCCGGTGTCAGTGGTGGACTAATCCCTCTGTCAACTTGCACTTCCGAGTTCCTTTTACCCGGGCATTTCGCAATCATGTCATCAACAATTAAAAAGCTTTTGAGTCCGAATTAAAAGGAGATTCAACAAAATTAGGGAACCTCACGGAAAATAATTGACAACATATAGGGGGCACCACTAATAAAATTTGTACGTGCACATACACAGCCAAGTTGAATCCGCTTTTTTGCTTCAAACACGCGAGAACGCACAATCGCAGCAGCAACACGGCACAACCTAACACTCTAAAGCAGCCGGCAGCGAGCCGCTGAGGTCAATGACCTCTGTGAGCCGTCGACGCGTCGACGAGCTCTCCTCTAAGCCCCCACTCTTTCGCGCCGACTCAGCCGCACACGGAGGGGTACCAACACACCCCGGGTGGGGGTGCCAGTATTTTTATTTATGTCACACCAAACCAAAGGGGCAGGGGGTGCAAAACCGATTTTCATTTTCCGCCGATCATGCACTTTGATTTTGATTTTAACCGACTGCACTGGGAGAAGCACCAAATTTAACGCCAGGGGTACATTTACCAACTTTTTCTACTTTTGTTTTGCTAATTATTCGCTGGGTTTGTTGTCGCAGGGTTGCGCAAGGCCATGGATATCAAAGAATCCAATATTATTGTTAAGCGCGAGCTACACTTCTAATCATTTTTCTTTTCTGATTACAGACTTTTTTAAACAAAAAAGCATTGTATTGCAAAAGTGGAAAGTTGTTTTTTTCAACTGCCCTGGTTTTCGTTTTTCATTATGTACTTTTCAGGTGCTAATTTTTTAACTGCTTTTTCAATGGAAATAAAGTACTGTATTTAAATGAAGTTTTTTTTCACTAACTTTTTAAACATTTTTCGTTCCCAGGAAGAAAGATAGGTAATTATTCTATTATATAAAGGTACGTTCGACTGAGTAGAAAAACTGGAATGTGTTTTATCATTAAAGGTTTTCCTTTATGACTTTTACTTTACAATTATTTTTAGTTATGTAATTATTGTAAAGGGTTGTTTCATGTAAATTATTTATTGCAGCTCATAATTAACAAAAATGCATAAGAAATTAAAATAAAAAAAACTTTTTTTCATTTTTGGTTGATCTAACTTAAAAATAAAAAAAAATTGCTTACGTAACACCACTATTTCCTTATTTGGTTTTAAATTTCCAAGTACGGAACTAAAAGTTGCCGCACGATTGGTTCTAGTATGAAAAAATAGCGTGTCAAAACGCAGAAACAAAAAAAGGTAACACACGACACTGTTGCAGAATGGGAGAAAAATGAATGAAGAATATCGACTATGACGAATTGAAAATAAGAAGACCCACGCTGAGGGGAAAAAACAAAAATAAAAAAAAACAGAAATAGACGTGGCTCAGAAAGAGACGACGGAAAAAGAAAGAATGATGGAGGGGGCGGTGCGCGAACCCTTCCGAGGGTTGCTTGGTGGTGGGGGGTCGAGTGCAACAAGGATGTATCAACGAAAGAGACTCAGGGTAATGGCCTCAGGTGAAATTTATCGGAGTGCATTTTTCATTCAGCTGTATTATTAATTCACAATTGTCGGACAGTAGTTCAAATCCTCTGCTATTTTAACCTCAAAATAAATTTTACAAATCACGTCAAATTATAATTCAAAATTGTGTAGTTTATTTAAATTACTCATTTGTAATAAAAAACAAAAAAAAACAAATTATTATAATATTTGTCAATTGAAAAGTTAGCTGCGATTAATAATGATTACTTTGCTGGGGTGGAATCTGAGAGTTCACTGGTACAATGTACCCTCGCGGTGCATTGCTCTCTCTTCCTCATTCTCCATCTCTCTCTTTTCGTCTCCGTCTCTTTTTCACACGTGCATTTTTTGCACATATACCCAGATCGCACACGAATTCACACAAGCAACATCACTGCGAGTAGGATTTAAGGGATAACCTCGGTGAATAGGTTATGATGAAAGAACGAAAGAGTGTGTGTGCACTGTAAAAAGGGGGTAGATCATGGTCCATGGTCGCTTGAATCAAATATCATCTGTGTGTGGATGAACTTTGCAGGGTTAACGCTTCTTTTTTGCAGGTTGCTAATGAGGAGTCACTCACTGGGTGGTATCGAATTTGTTGCGATAGGTCAGACATTGCAGCCTGCGTTGGGGAGTGCAAAGAATCTAGGTCTGCTATGCAACGATTATTTTATCCTCGCGCGAATCAAAGTGTTCTTGAATATTTTTGAAATGGTCTTCGATATCGTATTTCTTAGTGAATTAGCTATTTTTATCTCTATTTTATTAGAAAAAAATGGAAAATTCTATATTAAGACCCAATTCAAAATGAATATATTTGCAATACAAAATTAAATTAATTAATTTTATTTAAAATATTGTGTTATATAATTAATTATTAGACATTATTCATTAATAATTCAATCATCGATCTTGTACTGAATTACTTTGACTTCTCCCTCTCTTTTGATTTCATTATAACTTCTCAGGAATTGGTGCATGTAAAGCGCTGATGTATCATAATTGACATTCAGTAAGTGACATGTAATTTTAACAAATTGTTATATTACAATTCAATTTAAACGGTTAATAAATAATTTTTTGAATATCACTTATTTTATCACAATTTGATATCAAGTTTTTAAGGCGTTATTTAAGTATAAATTTATGATTCATTATACAATTTAACAAAAGTATACTTTAATGGAAGTTTTGTTAGTTTTTCACCGTGCAATCTTTTACAAGCAATAAATAAAAGGTCACATTTGGCTGGCAAAAAAGTTCCTTTATCCGAGGACAATTTTTCGTTCATAAACGACTCTAATTTATGTGTTTCATAAAAAGATTGTAATCTTTTAATCGCAAGTCAGCTAACTTCTAAAAATATATTTTTTTCTACATTCAAAATGACAGTAATATTTTTCAATTAAATTAATAAAAGAAATATTTACTACGAACACAAAACCACTTACTTGAACAAATTGAATGAAAAAAAAAAATTATCAAGTGCAATGGTTTGGAATCACAAGTGTATAATAATAGCACGAACGGGTGAATTCAAAAATATATATGTATTCTAATGTTGTTCGCAGTCCTTCATAGGACATTGACTTTGAGATATCGAAGCTCCGTCAACGAGTGCGGCGCTATCTTATTTCGGCTTATCGCTTGTATTCGCCGTACCTTATCTTCCCCTCTCTTTTTGAGTCAATCGTTGTTCTCTTTAGTCTATGAAAACCTCATCCCACGCGATTTGGAATGTTTCCTCAACATGTTATTTGTTTTTAAATTCAATCATATTTTTCTATTATGCCAGAGTATTTTAATGTATATAATAAAACCGCGAAATGAAGTGGTGAAACTTATTAAATATAATAAAGTCTTATTGGAAATTTAATAACAAATATTCTGAATAAAATCTAAACAAAAGTATTAGAATAAAAAAAATATTTTCATGATTTGAATCATTGTACCATTATTTTTTATTAAAACATGAATCGGATAAAACACAACAGTAGTATTGATTTTCCTTTTTTTGTTCATCTCAATTAAATCGATCGCAATTAAGCAACTCCCCGCGGTATGAGTCTTCTTTGCAGATGTAGGGGACGATTTCCACTATTTTTTAATATCAAAGACACTTCAGATTATTAAACAAGGGATAAAAGTGAGAAATCAGAAAGCCACACTTAATACGTTTATATGAAATACGTACAAAATAGCATTTTTTGTCCACGTTGAAAATAGAAGTTAACTTTCATTAATTTTTAGTAGAAAAAATGCAGATTAATCATTGAACAAAATATGTATTACAGAAATTATTAATTGTTAGCAGCATTACAAAATAAATTATTTTTATCTACGTGTATTTATATCATAATATATAAATCGATAATCATGAAAAATTATAAATTTGTAATTGCTTATAAATAGTACGATAATGATTTGAATATTATAAATCAATTTTTCAAACAACTTTTTATAAGATAAACAATATGAATCAAAATTTATCATGTTTAAGAAATTTTAATGAAAAAATGTGCAAATCATTAAAGATACACAATGTAATACTTATAAATCGAGTTTTAAATTAATCTGAAAAAACTGCTACCTTGAATCAAGTGAAAAATATACTTCAATACGTTTATTGAGTAAATTTCTTACTAGACAAAATTCGAAAATATATTTTGTAAGTACAATAATTAAAAGTTATACTTGACTTCTGCTTATCTTGAAATCTACTTATGACATATTTTTAAATTTGTAATTGCATAATGTAAATTGTTTAATTTGAATATTTTTTGTGGTACGTGTCTTGTCCAGTCTCATATCTGGAAATAAAGAATAAATCGAATTTTGTCTTGCCAAGGAAATCAAATTCCGATCGCTGCGCGCTACTGTTGGGTTCTACCGTTGACAAGTGCCTTATCCACTAGACCATGAAACCAGTTAAGAGTGCGACCGAAAAGTAGATACCACTCATAAACAAATTTTCTTAACTCAGTCTATTAACATTTAATATATTTTTTGCAATATTGAGTTAATTATAATAATAACTTATGCTGCTATTAAATTATTTTCAAAATCTTTCAGTTTCGAAAATTTTTAATTAAAATTATTCTGTTTAACAATGTTTAGCATTTTTTCGGCAAAAACATTAGATCAACAACTGGTCCTAAGTGACCTGCCAGACTGCTTATATTAATTGTTTTTTTAATGAATTTATAGTTTAAAATTTTGTTAATGTCAAAATAGTATTGCAAATTAAAAGCTTCATTTATATTTACTTTATATATTTTTTACATGATTGCCATTAAAATAATCAAAAGTATTAATTGAAACAAATAATTGTTTATACTAAATTGTAGTAAAATATGGGTATTTATATTGTTGAAAGTCAATGGTTAGATTCGCCCCCCCCCCCTCCATTCAGTCGATTTGCCAACAGTTTTACATAAATACATTACAAAAAGGAACATACCAATAATTTTTTAAATCTGTTACGGTTGTAAAGAGAGCTAAATGACGATTAAAAGTCACCTAATTAAAACCAATTTTGATGATGTTTTGAGAAATATACTACTTGAAAGTTTAACAACTAAAAAAATGAATACCCGTTTAACGGTAATGTATTAGTGACAAAGTATGTATGCAAGTTTATTTAGAATTTTTAATTCAAGTTCGTCTACTGTGTCCGCAATTTGAACAAAAAAATTGAGAGATCTTTTTCATAATGCAAAACTGAAAAATATTTTTGAACAATAACATATTGTCAACTAAAAAAACAACCAAGAATATTGTACCATTTTCATAAATTGTGAGAAATATAGGTAATTAAGACAATATACCGTTTCAAAGGTGAAGGCGTATGCTAAAGGAGCATCAAAACCCGATTTTGATTCTTTTTTCGGGACGTTTTTTGCAACTAAAACATTGTGTGTGTGCTAGATGTCGAAAGATCAAATTCGATATTCATTGTATAAGTTTTAGAGAAACAAATCTATAGGTTCTAGTAATAACCAGCTAAGTGACTTGTTTCAAAACCATTATTTGAGATAACTTGCAAAAATGTGGCTTTAATTGAGTACTTGCAGATGCAATAATGATTTATATTATAAATGGTCGATAATATATTTCTAACTCCCATGATGCATAATATACTATTACAATAACTGTTCAAAATAGTACTAAAAAATAAAAAAAAACTTGCATTGAAAGACCGGCCTGGTAATTCTAACTATACGTTAAATATGGCGACAACCTGGCCATTGTGGTTGGATTAACCACAAATTCTGGTTAAGTTAACAGGATAATGTGGTAAACTTAACCAAGCTCCAAACATCGAATCTAGTTGGAGTTACTAGACCATACCTGGTTGAAGTAACTGGTTGTA
>JABFPM010006282.1:0-10310 GCA_022817325.1 Idris sp. 1 HC-2018
GTATACATATTATTTCCTTAATATTATTTTTAAAATAGAATTTTTTTCAACAAACTTTGGGCATAGGTCATGAATTTTCCACCTGAAAATTTGGAAAAGAACAAGTTTTTGTTTTGTTTGAAAAATAAACTTAAAATAAATTAGAACAGATTTGTTCTTAAATAATTAAATAATAAAAAATAATCAGTATACTATGGGCTATGAACATAGGTAATCAGTATATATTTACCTCAGTCAAACAAGAATGTGTGAAAGATATTTCTACGGTTTTCTTATTTAAAAAAAATCGAAATCCAAAAAAAGTCATGGAAATTATGTAAATTTTCCTATTAATATCAGCGGTATTAATATCCACTTATATTTACGTACTATTAAAGTAGATTTTTTATTCCTGCATCTATGGTAGTATAAGATGTAACACTAGAATTCATATTTTTTAGAAGATGACGATAGACAAATCAGATAGCTCATCTTATGAAAGTTTTTTGCATCTTGTCATTTGTCCCATCTTGATTCTTCGATTCTTGTACATCTAAAGATCATTGACATAATTATCAATAATATTTTGTTCAAATCCAATCGTACGGTAATAAAAATCTAACGAACAAATTATTAACCATCTAAATTATTGTCTGATTTATTTTCTAAATTAATTGTAGGTTTAATAATTTTGTAAAATGATTTCAAGAAAATGTAATTATCTATTTTTGCTTTCGTATTTTACCTGTTAAACTTATGTATATTTAATGGTAATGCCTATGATTATATTTAATTATAATAATTTGACACAGTTATTGAAAATAATTTATCTTATTTATGCAAACTGTATTTCGAACATTTGATTTGTTTAATTTTATGTTTAATTGATACTTATATCGGCTACAGTACAACAGTTACGAGTTTATAATAGCACTTTTATTTGACAACATTTATTTCAATCGCATCTATAGTATACAATCATGGTAAAATAAACCGTTTGTTCAATTTACTGCTGCACAGTAAAGTCTACTTTTATACTGTTATTACCGCGGGTCTATGACTACTATAGCTGGTACGTTGTAACAAGTGTAAAGTTAATAAAATAATTCCTCCTAGTAAAATAAATGGTAAAAAAAATTATACTATCTTTACCAGAAAATCAAAATAGCGCTTTAAGTACAAATTACTGATTTTAGTGTATTTTATATTGAGAATCTTAAGAAAAAAAGTTATATATCAAAAAAAAAACAAAAACAAATTAATTGATATATTTAGATAAATTTGTATAAACAAAATTACAAATATCATTTTAATAAAAATATAATTTGCTAATAGATAGTTTTAATATAACAAGATTAAATTTGGAGTCAAACTGCGATTTCTCAGTTTTGGCTGTTTTTTCTATTCGCAGTCAAATTCACTGTTCTTCGCAGTCCGCTGATCTGCTATTTATTTTCCAAGTAGAGTTTTAATATAAAAAAGAATAATTTATGAAATTAGTGAATTGAAATATAATCCATAGCTAAAAAAGGATTAACAAATTATTGTAATTCATCTTAATTTACTTAAAAGATTAATTAACCCGAAGATTACATAATTTGTATAATCGAAAAATTTGCTTGAGAAAATTATGTTTTAAAATAGCCTATTAAAAGAGACAATTTCTTTAAATCATATTTGTGTGACATAGAGAATGATGTAATTAAAAATGCCATCTTGCACATTTTTTTATCTAAAATTATTTCCATTTTTTTAATATTTCTTTTTTTGTTTACAGTGAAAATATCCAAGTCTCAAAAACTGTCTGTGCTAAATTTCAAATATACTTGTTCGCCTAGAAAAAAACAGTAACAGAGTAACGCGTTTCAATAAATTAGCGTGAATTAAACGGATTCATTTAATTAAATGGTATTAATTTATATATTAATGAAAACAGAAAGAGATTTCATAATATTTGCATGGAGATTAAATATTTTTACGTAATAATATGCCAATTTTTATTTGATTTTTTTTAATTAACAAATTTGTTCAATCAAATATTGATTTTTATTTAAGTGATCATATAATTAACATTATCGGTTGTGAATTAATGTTAGATAATATGACAAATATATCATATATTTATGGCATTATATAAGTTTACATATTTATTTTCAGAATGCCTTTGGATATGCCGTATTACATTGTAAAAATGTTATTTTCTTTTTTCTACATAGTATTGTTAAATATTTGTTTCGTATGCAATTATTTTTGGTTTATGAATGAAGTTGCATAATTTTGTTTACACGAGATACAATCTCTGTGACATAATGTTGATATTTATTTTTCATAATATTTTATTTTTCACAAAGAAATTACTTTTGAGCTCGTCAATATATTTTTTTTTCATTGTACAATTATTTGCGATAAAAGAATGTGAAAACAAAAAATGCTTTACATTTTCCATAATGGTCGATAAAACTTGTTTTTATTCAGTTTATTGCATTTATCAGACAAGTAACAGCAGGGTGACTGATTTTTTTGTTGCCGACTCAAAGTAGTATTTTAATTATATGTTTTTATAATTCAATTTATAAATCAAAAAAGTGAAATAATTTGCACTAAATCACTCAGTGCTTCAGTTACATTTATTTTTTAGATAAGTCGGCTTCTTTTATTTTTTATAAAATTATGCAAAGCGAAAATTGTGAAGTCAACAAACTAGAATGGTAAAATGTCATTTTAAATTCTGTAAAAATCACACTTGAATTAAACATCAATTATACGTTAAAAATGTTTTTCGTACAAAAAAAATTCTTCCAAGTTTAATGTTTCTTAGCACAGTTATAATAATTTAGATATTAACAGAAATTCAAAAACAATTTATATTGCGCACAATTCATATAATAAAGATATGCTCTTCAACTCTAATGATAGTTTTTATTAATTTATTACCTCTATTCTTGGATTTTTTTGTTCATATTTGCAAATATTTTAATACATCATAAAATGTGCCTTCATATTGCGCACAACTTATAACCGCAGCCAACTGCTTTTTAATGAATAAATTCTGAATAATGTAGAAAGAGTATTACTTTTTCGATCATGTTGAATTTAAACGACCTTTATCCTGCGGATCCACGTCGTACGAATGGTTGGATCATCCTGTCGGCAATTCCGCATGTAATGTATAAAGATATTAAAGAGCTCTCGGACGTCGAATAGCAGACAACTATTCTCATTGGGGACATTGCAATGTGGCTGATCTTCAATAATGTTTTTGAGAAACAATGTCCCTCACGTGCATTATTTTTTTCTTTTGCAAAAAGGAATTATACTCGTACGGTATAACCGGGCGTTTTCAAAGAGGAATCGTTGTGACAGGTGAATCGGTATCTCTCAGATGCACCGGGGCAAATAATTTATAAAAGGACAAGAGGGATGATGCTTCCGCAGGTTGTTATTTAGAAATAGAAACCTTAAAAGCTCTTCCGCGCAGGTAGCCATAATGGCCAATGCCACCACCAATGGGCGATATTTTTGTGCAGAAAATGCTGACAGTTATGGGAAACCCCTGTTGAAAAACGGTCCATTGTACTCGCTCTCTATGTTTGTATCTAGTGGGTTCAATGCTTCGTCGTGTATTCCGCCTTTGGTGGGTGAAGAAAGCAAAAGTTGGCTATATAACAGAACAAAGTTTATTCGCATGCTATTACACGTTATCTACTGAATTAAGTGACTATTCGATAAAGATTCACGTGCCAATTGACGACACGGATTAGTACATAAAGACAAATGATAATATCAACGAGCTTACAAATGTTGCCTTAAACGTTTTTGAATAGCTTGCTTTTGGCCCTTTTTCAGATAATTGATAGATATCAAACTTTGATTACACGATTAATAGGATCATTCATTAATTTTACTCATCCAACATTACCTATTAATTTTTATCTCTAATTCTAATTAAAATTGTGACGCATTAAAAAAACTACCTGCATCGTTTTGAATACATTATCAGTTTAAAATGTCAGGTGATAATTAAAAGAAGTCTTTTCCTCAGATTGGTTTTTCCTGAAAAGCAGTCTTCACAAAGAATATAATAAATTAAAATGCTTTCATTAAACTTAATAAATCCACGCAACTATTTAATGTCGGTATGTCGTTGAACGTTTAATGGCTTGTAAAAAGAAGGTGGCAATCAAGTTATCAAAGGAAATAAAAACAAAGTCACACCTGAAAGTTTTTTTTCTTATTTTATGAATAAATATATAAGAAGCTGAGGAAAGGAATAACTTAACTAACATAAATTTGAAAACAATTTTGTTATTTATCAAAACTGATGATATAGCATTTAATGATATATTAGTTCGCGCGTTATATGTGGATGTAAGAAAAGTGTTCGCGGCGCCGGACTTCCTTTGACGTGGGGCAGTTTTAGTTTCTGCGAACTAACGCAAAACGAGTCACACTAGGATATCATTTGCCACGTAAGTGGACACCGTTCGAAAGATTCTTGGCAATGTTTGCGATAACGATGACATTTTCTCAGTATTCAAATGAACAACCCTTCATCAAAAGGGGGTAAAAATGAGCGGCCAACATCTTCTGCAATTCTGTCAACCTACTATTTTGTCGGCAGGACATCAGTTTTAGCTCATCATGTAAAGGTTGCAATTGATAAATAGTCTGGTTCTTGTTATATACGTTATTTAAATCGTTCTTTTTGCTCTTTTTCTTATCAAATTACGTCCGAAGTTAGGATTATTAAAATATATTGGCACTAAACTTTGTTTTATGAATTATGATTGCAATCATCTTTGTACTTAAGTGCAGCATATTTATCACCTCGTATAAGGCCAAGGTTTTTGTTTATCTAATAATTACTATCATTATAAAATGCCTGCTTGTTGGAAGAATGTGAATTCATTGAGAACGAATTTTAACAAGATTGCGCGTTTTCTGTTAGATGTGTGTATGTAATATCATACATCTAGCCGAGGGACGATTTTTCTGAAAATAAAAATTTGATGGAAAAAATTGTAAGAAGAATTGTAAAAAGCTGCGCCTGCGGCACCTGTTCTTGTTATGTGGTATAATAAAAATATCTGTCGGTGCGTGATCTTCAGGTTTTGCCTCCAAACTTCAGCAAGACCTATAAATAAACCTTGCAGCGCAAGCTTCAGACTCCTCTGATGTGTGTGACCTTCTTTTTGTTCGTGTTTGATCTACAATGCGTTTACTATTCACTCATCCATCGGGGGTTTCTGCAACACGCACGCGGTCCGCCTGAACCCGTGCCCGAGAATCTCGTAATTCACGTTTCATACCAGTTAACAAACTACGCATGTATCGTACTCAGTAGATATACTCGCGCTATTACTCCGACGAGTCATTGAGCTCGAGAGAAAGGGAGCAGCGAAAAGGAAGAGTTAATGTTGAGAACTGACTGCTTCTGCTGTTGACGGATGGATATTATGACAACATACAACCATTTCATTTTGCGTCTGTCTACATTATAGAAAGCTTAATGTATAAATACAAGTTTATTGGCAATGATGACGAGATAATTTGACTTCTTAATTTTCTAGACTGAAAAAAGGGTTTAAAAAGAAAATATGCATTTTGTTCGTTTCTGTTTTTCTTTTTCTTTTTTTTTCAAAGGAAAATCATTGGGATTTCCTATACAAGTAAATGCGAGAGTAAATGCAATTGAAATTATTGAGCTGTAAATCTTGATACGTACAGTTTTTATAAAATAATGAATTAAGTTTCTTGAATGTTCCATTGTGGAAGATAATGAATGTGTATCAAATTTCAGTTTTTTATGTGACCATGAACAACTGAATAATTACTAGTAATTTCAATTTTTTTTATCTTCATCACAAATTTTTACAACTAAATTACACATCTATAATTACTGTGATTTTTAATTAAAACATTTTTCACTTGTTTTTTATTGACAAAAAAGTTTGGGAAAATAGATGAATAAAATGTGTGGTACTTTTTTATTTGTTACAATTCAGAAGGTAGTATCGTCAAATAGGGCTACTTTGTGCACGATTTTCATGTTTTTCAACTTTGCACTAAAATAAAATTGTAATAAATTTAATAAACTCTTATTATTTTTAAGATTAAAATATATGCTTATTCTAGACGAGTTAATGTCCATATTGTAGACTTAGTTTGCATGTACTTATGGTGCATAAAAACTTATAGTTTATTGTGCATAAAGAAGCTCCATGATTGGGGCTAACATGCCGGCTGAAAATGAATTTATTTAATTTCGAAACATGTTGTTTTTGATTGTTAAATGTACTTATTATTAAACATTTCATTAAAAATATTTGAATAGGTAAATTTGTGAACTGCCCCATCTAACGGTACGTACCTAAAAACAAATGAATTTTAAAAAGTTTATCGAAAGAACTACTTTTTAATTACTCAAGTATTATTTACAGTTTTTAAATGGACATAAAGAAATTTAAATTTAACACAATTCCGGTATAATTTTTTTTAATTTTAGTAGTACAATCGTGCATTCTAATTAACTTTTGGACTAGATGGACGGAAGCATTTTTGCTTATTTTAAGAACTATTATTTATAAACGGTCAAAATAATTATTTATTACACATTTTTTTTGCTAACAATGTATTAATATAAATCCAATATACTATTAGATACAATTAAAATTTATTAATTGAAATTTTAGATTATTTTTAGAACTCAAAGGCAACAAAAATATCGACTCCACCTTTCTAGTGTTAAACAAAATTATTGCAATAATTTATGAAGTGTAATCTCTTTACACGATTTTGAAACAAAATTTTTCACACATCATTTACATAACCCATTCGCTAAACATATGAATGTGTTTTATTGTTACATTAAATACAATTCTGCGACAGCAATGCCTTATCTATTTTAATTGTAAATTTTAGAATACATTTTCATTGAATTTAATTGTAAAGAATTATTTCATTTATTAAGGGGACCGTTCGCGACAAAATGACTAAAAATTGAAAAAATTTTAATATTTTTTTATTACATATATTGAATGTTTGAGGTGTCCTTAATATGGTATCAAAGATCAGATTTCAAAAATAATCATTTTAGTCAATTAAAATTAGCATTATGTAGAACGCTGCAAAACACGATATGAGCGCTCTATCTATATCTTAGCTAATACGTTGGATTCTTTTACAAATAAACTAAAAATGATTTATTAATTAACTATTTAATTAATCAATTATACATGAATTATTATTGTTTTTTTAATCAAATATTTTTTGTTAATTTATTTACAAATTTTAGTCAAAAAATTATTAACTAATGATTACATATGAATTATTGAGTTTCATTTATTTAATTAACTACTCGTTTTATTATCAATTAATATTACTCTAATTAATAAATAATAATTATAAAACTCAGAAATATTGAAATTTTGCGACAAAACACCGAAGAGAACCGCTATGCACGCCACCTTTAAAACGACTAAAAAAGAGCAGGCTAAAATCAGAAAGGAAGGTCCTCATTATGGCCCAGGAATAGCCAAATAGTTTCTAATTTATATCTAAGCTTTTATTTATTGTAAAATGTGATTTTTATCATTTACAAACTTTAAATTCAATTATCTCGAAAACATTTTTTTGCAGATTTCTCATTTTTGGTCTTATTTATTTTGTACAATTTTCAACCGATTTTGTTCTAACCGAGGTCATTTAAATCGGAATTTAATAAACTAGGGAATGTACGTGTAGATATTTGTTTAATTGAATACAACAAAAATTATAAACAAAAGTATTCAGAAAAATGTCTACTTTAGTCTGTTTTTCTGGAATGTTTTACATAAACGTGGATAAATTCAATATAAAGAGAGCAATTAAAAATCTATACGTATATTCCCTAGATTATTAAATTCCAAGCAAAATAGCTTAAATTAGAACAAAATCGGTTAAAAATTGAACGAAATAAATAAGACCGAAAATGAGGTTAATTTTAAAAGTTAATAACAACAAAAATATAAACAATTAATTTTTTTTCGTTTTTACCCGATTTTTGTTTTGTACACAATAAAGTATTACTTCACTCAAAAAATCAAGTTGTTTGGTGCAAAATTATCGGTTTTAGATCTTTTCTCAAACGGTCCTCTTAAATTACTAATTTGTCATAAAATGCGAGTTCTTTATTAGATTCAGCGTAAAAAATTACACCTAGAAATGAGGTAGTATTACTTTTCATAGCTACCTATCATAATTTGATTTTATCAGTGGAATGTTCCCTTAATAATCCTAAATACACGTGTCACTTTGATCTGCATAATAAATAATTGCAAAAGGAATATGAGCCCCAGAAAAACGCGGCAACAATTTATGGGCAATATTAGCAGATGAGCATCGGTGGTGTAATATCGTAAAATCTTTGGTATCCGGGCACGTGATGTGTATTGGAGTGAACGATGCAACCCTCGATGTTGGAGCGACATTGTGGTCAAAAGCCCGGCTGTTTCATTTGTTGCGCGGGTACGTCATCATGAAGTCATATTTCACGACTTAAGGTAATTACGTTCTACCACCCAGAAGTCATATTCAGCAGCTTCAACACGCGCAACCCAGACACCAGAGCTGACTCTTTGTTATGGTCTGTGGACGCGCACACATCTGCACAACTGTAATCAGTTAGCGGGACTGTGTGAGCCCACACACACAAGAATAACTGGTAACATGTCCCTACTCTGACCGAATGACCAGCGCGGTCAACGTGGATTATGGTTTTCAAGGGTCTGCGTATTGTATCTATGCTCATCTGGCCTCCATCATGCGAATATCAATCTACCGCTTGTCCAATGGCCAAGGTGAAAATTTATCGTACGCGAAATTAATTATCAACTGAATGCAAAACTTGTCTTCCGGGATGAACTTCATCAGAGAAAAAGACGCTAACGGAATCGGCGAACAGTGACAGACATTTTTCTGCAAACTGCGTTGAAGTCCTGGACCTTTAGATGGTTTTAATTTGCACACAGTGTTTTAATGGAGAGAGAGAGAGAGAGAGAACACTTTTGATTATTTAATTACACTCAGTCAACGAAATTTACTTAGATTATGCTTATTTAGTATCTGTGGAGAGAAGAAACAGAGTTTGTGTGTTAGCATGTATTGTTAATGAGAATAAATGTTGAATAATGCTTTTATATGTTAATGCACTTTTTACTTAGTTATTTATCATGACTTTGCTGTGAATGTAAAATTAGTATAGAACTTTTTTTCAGGCAACCTCGGGTAAGTTAAGTTTAGTGAAAATTTTTAAGTTATGTAAATTAATTATGTTATGTGGATGCTTAGAAAAAATTATTTATACGAAGGAATATGTTATTTTTATAACTGAGTTTAACAAATTAATTGTATGTCGTACTTTGATGTCTAATTATCAAGATTTTGAAACAAATTGCGACTTACTTATAAACCGTTTTTTTATTTATATGATATTTTTATAAAATAAAGATGTGTAATAATTTAAAAATAATACAAATTACTATGTTTCTAAAATATATTTCTATGATTATCAACTCTCATGCAAAATGTAAGAATATATTATTAGATACATATTTCTTAAGATCTTTGTACTCTAACAGAGTTTTCTTTGATGTTAAGTTTAATCTTGTTTCTTAAAAAAAAATTTAGATTTTTCGTTTGTTTATGGGATTTTGTCTTCTTTATGTAATGATATTGTGTATGCCGGAAAAAAGAATGCCATATTACGATGACAAACGATGGTAATAAGTCAGAAGCATTTGATGTTGTAATTCTGATGAGGAAATGTAAAACCATTTTTAGGGGAGTTAGTGTTATGCAAAAAGATAAAAAAATGTGTGACAGGTTTGTGAATGATCAAATATGTGCACAACAAGTATATTCACTCAAATAAAAACAATACTATTCTTTTAAAATTAAAATGATTAAATTAATGCAAATATTATTAATTTTTTAAGAGTATTAAAAACGACATTTATTTCCGGACTTAAAAAATTCATATGATTAAAGTATGTTGAAAAATGTAATAAATTAAACAAAAAATCTTAAAAGTGAAAAGGTGAAGTAAACATATTAATGTAATTTGTATAATTTACTTGTTACGATATATATTTATATATATATTAGGGTGGTCCTTATTTTGATGAATTCCGCTAGAGAAGCAAGCGCTCCTTAACTTTTTTCACTATGACGAGACAAGAAAAACGCCCTGTATTAAAAGCGTTTTTGACTGAATTAACCCGTGCCCAAGACCATTTGAATTTTTAAATGAAATTTACCTGTATTTTTCTTTGTAGTTTATTTAAACTAATATA
>JABFPM010006283.1:0-10309 GCA_022817325.1 Idris sp. 1 HC-2018
GGGGAGGAGAAGTATATATCCAGAGCGGAAACAATAGATAAATAACATTTCCCTAAAAATTATTCCGTAAAATATCGTTCCGCAACGAAGACTGTTTTTAGGGAGCAAAATTTGATTTTGCTCCTTCAAAGAGCAAAACTGAGTAAAACTTCCTAGGGAGCGAAATCGAAAAAGAGGGAGGAAAATCATGTTTTGCGTGCATGTGTGAAGAAAAAAATCGAATTTTCATTTTTTTAATCGAAATAATTTTTTATTTAATCAACTATTTACAAAGCTATAGCGCTTTGAACAAAGTGACGCGAACGCCGAATCGCAGGTAGTCTCTGGCACTTTGCGGTGCTTTAGATTTTTTCGGTTTATGCCTAGTGAAATCGTTTGAAGGAGAAAGGAAAGAATTTTGAGGAAGACGAAGGAATAGAATGCAGCCCAGGAATAGCTGACTAACCGTAAATTTTGAAAAAATCGCATGTAAACACGTGTTTTCAATACTTTAAACTATAAACGCATTTCTCTCTAAACGAAGTTAATAAATGCGTTGACCACTCTAGCACACAAACTGCCTAACCGATATTTATAAAATCGTGTGAGCATGTTTAAATAGGAATCACCATAAATTAGGGCCATAAACTAATCGTTTTGAAAAAAAAAGAAGAATTTTTAATAACTTGATGAAACATTTGAATATAAAAATAATGAGTAAAAATGCACAATTTTTTTAAACGGCCACCTTTCTGAAATTAAAATGGGTAATAAACTTTTATTTTGGTTGATGACCCCAAAAATTAATCATTTTTTTTGGTATAATCTTTTTTTTATTTTATGATTCAGATGGTTGTATGATGCACTACGATGGTCCCCGTGAAAACATTAACTCCTGGACCAACCTAACTTCAACACGCCATTTTGTTTATATAACCGACATTTTATTCTAATAAAAATATATAATTGTTATTCAAACAGTAAAAAATATGTGTAAAAAACAACCGATGTAAAATTTTTAGTCCCCACAGAGAAAAAAAAAAATAAATTAACAATCTTTTTTAAGCCGAAAATGTGGAACCTCCCCTTAAATTGACTATATTACTACTACTATTGTTTGAAAACTAAATACTTCTAATATCAACTGTACACCAGAGATATATCACAGATTAAGTACTCAGCTTGACAGTCGATATTTAACGTTGATCTAAAGTAGTTCCGATCGTTGACATAAAACTAGAAATTTTTACAGAAACGGTTTGAATCAGTTTATGTTTAACATTAGATTAAAATAGGTCAGGTCTTGGCTTCAAAGCACTTCCATATAACACTGGAAGAAATAGAATTCAAAAATAGCACATTAAATTTCATTATAACTTATAACAGTTCACTATAATATAGATTCATTTGATCCTAAGAAATCATTAAAAAACTGTCAACCTTTTTATTTATCCTAAAATAAAATTACATTATATTTCTTTCTTATTTTTATTTAATTTTAGTTCAATTTCATAAAATACTTAAATTGTTCTTAAAGGCAAGGCAATTATATTTAATTATCGTTGTTATAAACAACCGTTTTTAACTCCTATATTACATTACATGATAAAAACTAGATTCTATTTGCTTATAAAACTTTATCTCATGAATAAGAAAATAAAAATTCCTATTTTATTCTAAATTTAAAACAACTAAACCAATTGTGAAACTAAATAAATTTACCGTTAGGCGTTTACAATTTCAAATGAAATGTGCATCCGACATTGCCTTCTAGTTGTTATAATAAATTGAAATCTTCCTCAAATTGTTTCCGACTGAACGCAACAAAGGTCGTATCTGTCACGGTAAGTTGAGCGCCTTATCATGACAGTTGAAAGCACCCTCAGTAAAAGGGAGGGAGAAGTGATGTAATTCCCAAAAGTCTCGTCGAAGAACCAGAACGCAACAGCACGCATAACAAAGCTCGTGCCCAAGGGTACCAAAGTCTGCAAGAGCCTTAAGAACGTCACGTAACAGCGGTGATCGCAACGTTGGTCCTCAAAGCTGTATACCTGACAGCAAAATGCACCGGACAAAACGTCTGCTTACGAGTAATACGATAATGAAAGCATGGCCTCGTGGGGTTGCGATCTATGTACACGAGGTGGTAGCGAGTCATGTCTCCTCTTTTCTCTTTTGTGAGGAGGAATAAATTGAGCCAATCTCTCCCTCGTGATCTGATCCAAGATACAATGCTGTTGGTACTGGAGTTTCTGCATAAACAGCAGACAAAGATAGAGGACCGAAATAGAAACAGCAGTCAAGTGTTGATGAAATTTCAACGTGTTTTTCTTCGGTGAAACCCGACTAGGTTTTGCTGTTCTTTAATTCTGTACTGCAAGAAAATGTATTTGTTTTCATTCATTAATTTTGCTCGATATGGTCGTGGATACAAAGTCGTACTTAATACATTTAAGTAAATTAAAATAGCACATCGATTTCGAATACTTGCGATAAACTTTTTAATTCATGCAATTCGTTTAGTAAAAATGTGTTAATGAGTTTAATTAACTCATAATTATATTAAGAGATAACTGAGAAGAATCGTCAAACAATATGATAAAAATGTTTCAAGCTGTACCACTGCGAAGTTATTTTTATCTCTAATGTTCACAGCAATAATCGAATATTGCTGATCTTGGATAACAAGTTCAAATTAAAAATATAATAACTTGTTATTTTTTTTATATTTATATATATATATATTTATATTTACGTAAATATAATTACGTTTTACGGCTGTTTTATAGTTACGGTTAAAGTTAAAGTTTTTTTTTCGAATAGTTTTTAAGTAATGGGGGGTGGGGGGGGTGTAAGGAAGGAAAAGGAAGTACTTGTCGTGGCCCGAATTTGAGTGGAACCACTCCCGCATTTGCGTTAAGCCAAGGGAACACAAAGTTTCGTTTAGGCCGAAACGGGAATTGAACCCGAGTCTCCCAAGTGAGAAGTATTTTTGCTTGATAAATATCTATACACAGAAGAGCTTTATGTTTACTCTACAATAAGATCTCTACATTTGAAACACGACTTACTCTATATTGCAACTATCTACATTTAAGATACAGAAATTAAACAAAGAGTCCAAATTAATTTTATATCTTTTAGAAAGCATATAAAAAAACCCATGTCATTTTATAAATTTAACTTGTTTATCCAAAACTTTCTGAAACATTCTTCGAACATTAAATTGTTACAAAAACAGTCTCTGAGTTTAGGACAATTTCTCTAGAACGAGTAAAATATTAATCAATTGTTGTATACATTTAGAAAAAAAGAAAATATAATAATAAAGTGAAAATGACTTCATTTTACGAATTTTGGATTGTATTTTGAAGCGTTATTTGTGTTGAACAAAATTTAACAGTTATCAAAATCAGAATATAGCACCAAATACATGAATTAGAAATGCCTACTATTCTAAATTAGGTCTAATCAGTACTTCAGGCTTACAACCACATTTTGTGCATCGATACATTGAAATTGACAGTCAATCAATAAGTTAACGTATAGCTCGGCATTACCGTTGAGTGTATTTATATATTAATATTAACAGTTGAATTCCTTGAAATCCTTATACTATAGTTGTTTATTATTATACCATTTTTCCAGAATTAATCTTTTTTAATATTTAATTTCAATTGAGATTTCTCACAACACATATTCAAAAGAAATTTATTGTAATTTTGTACTAAACAATTTTAGAAGTTCTGTGACATTCCAATTTCTAAATCATTTAATTGAAATGCTTATGACTTTGCTCTAGTCATAAATGATACATTTTTCATTTAATTTAAACGTTCATTTGATTTATTTATTTCTGATGACATTAGTCGAAGTAATTTTCTATCTATTTTAATGTAAATATTTTTTATTGATTTTTATTTTAATTAATAATCATACTTTCAAGTTCGAAGAACTTGATAGCATTGATACTAGATCTGTCAAGTCAAATAATTATTATAACTAAAATAATTACTTATGATAATCATAAATACTGCAAAAATGATTTTCAATAAGGTTTTTTGATTAAATCACTTTTAAACCTTATGCAATTCTATATTTTATTATAAAAATATTTTATTTTATCTGATGCGATAAAATGGACCATATAGAGTTACTTAATTATTTCACATATATGTGAATTTAAAATATGTTTGCTTTTAACGCAAAATGCAGGTTTATAACGGGCAAAATGTGACGCTTTCCTAAAGTTCTTTATAACTAGACACTATATTTATACTGCAAAAATGAAACATATATTTATTACTTTATTTTAGTCCAATAAATCCTGTCACATTAAAAATGAATTTGTTTAATCACATATTATAAATTGTTATTGATTATTTTCACACTTTTGACTAATTCGTTTAATAACCGTTTACCGACTACATGATTAGATTTATCACACCGTATTATTGAATTTACTCTATGCTGCCAGTCAGTTGAGGCCACGTACACAACATTTCTTCCTTCGTATTAGGCATGTCAACAGATACTAGGTCCCAATAAAAATAATAAGAATAAAACTTGATTCAAACTTTCCGAAATTGTGGACTTCCAACAAATTGTTTTTATTACTGATCGGAATTGTTATTTTATATTGTTTATAAATTTGATATTAATAATTTTGTTGTTTGTTTATTTATTTGACTGACTTTTCTACTAATATTTATTTAGGATTATTATTTGATAAAAAAAATATACAGTAAAAGGATTATATTATATTAAATTAGCTGAAAAAAGATTTTTCATTATTGAAAGTTTTCAAATTTTATTTTGTAACAGAAAATATTATTTGTTTGCTTAAATTTTCTTAATATCTTTTTCATGAACAAATGTACTTTTTATTAGAGAGAAGAGAATGTTTTTAACACAACAATGATTGGCATACATTTTACTCTTTATAATTGGTTTTTCTCTCATAAAATATTATTTCAATGTTTATTTTGAATCCATGTTTGTGCAATGAATGCTGACAGTTTTTATTGTGCAACGTAGATTTTTTAAATAAATAGAAGTAAATATCTTTATTGGTGTCACGATAAATTAACTGTTTAAATGTGTTCAATTTTGCTCACATTTATTTTATTTTAGAATCAAATATAGAACGATTCGAAACTATCTCGAAGTAATTTTTCTTGAAATATATCACACCAGGGAATATAAAAATGATAACACTAAGTTGGGAAAAAATACAGATTTTACCTTCTTATATGCCCCAAGGTGAATATTATGTTATATCAATGATGTAGTGTAATTGATGTATATTTTAATTGCTACTTTCTATTATTTTTATACAATTATTATTTGTTTAACAGAATATATTTAAAATATTCAATTTTCTAACAGAAAATCAGGAAATGCTTGGTCAGGTTTCTTAAATTATATATTATAGTTTTAAAAATAATTCATTTTTTAAGCTCTAGACTGGAACCTCCCCTTAAGAAATTACTCTTCCAATTTTAAAGTAAATCGAAAGAAAATTAAGCTTAAAAACGGTTCCGCGTTTCTTAATTTTCAGATTATTTCGACATGACTTAATAGTACGAAAAACAACATAACTTTCCCAGATTATTTGAAAGATATTTATAAAATTTTTCAAAATTCAAAAAAATCTTTCTCAGTGTATTTCTTTCATTTCTAAGTTACCAATATCGGAATCCAACTTTGGACCAATATTTGAAACCAATGTTGGACCGATATTGGAATCCAACATTGTACCTATATATTTGTTGCAAATATTGAATTTTTGAGATATTAGGCCAAAACTGGAATTAAATAAGAACAAAATATTGGACCAATGTCGGAATTGGACACTAGTCCAAACTCGGTTTTCTCATTAGCATTGGTTGCATATCAGCATTCCTGTCTGGGTATATATTTAAAAACAAACATTTAATTTTTCAATTGATATAATATTTGATTCGAAGTGTTTTTCCCGAGATATTTCCCTGTTTCCATACTTTTCGGACACCCTGTATTTTTCGAGTCACTGATCTCAAATTTGTTATCAAATAATTAGTTCTCAACTAATGATATTTAAAAAAATTGTTGTTTTTTTTAAATTAATGGCATTTTTAACAGCTTGTACCATCAAAAATGATTTTCTGACAGCAAATTCAAGTTCAGCGACGTCAAAAATATATGAAATAATAATACCCATTAATATTCGAAAATTATTGTTTATTTACACTAATAACATTCTTGACAGGCTAAGCTGTCAAAAGGTTTTGATTGCAAGTTGTTTTGATAGCAAATTCGGGTTCAGCGACTAATATTAATTAAAAAGCTCATTTACAGTCCATATTAAATTTCAACCACCTACCGGCACAGGTTATTCTGCTCAAAAATAAACTGATAAAATTCAGGATTTATTTTTGTAACATTCTTAACCAAATTTCGGGCGAAGGTCGTAGATACTCCAACTTTGTCAAAATAAAGGCGTCCCTAACATACATGACTCAATATTTCAGGAATATTAAATCCTTTATTCTGAACAATGAATGTTTATTGACTACCGATTGTTTTAGCCCAAATGTCATTTAAAAACAACTGAAAAGTGACTGTTGGTCTATTATATTATATCCGTCATTTTGAATTTTACAATTTCGTTACAAAATTATTAATCAGTGACCCGAAAAATCCTTAACATTTGAATTTTATCGAAAAAATCTAATTTTGACATTTTTGGTTCGCCATCTTGGATCCGCCGTTTTTAATTTCCATAATCTAACAATTGAAAAATACTTAAAATTCACTGTAAAACATTAAATAAGTGAAATATATTGAAATAAATCAATATATTCGTTAAAATAATGATAAGAGGTCACCTTTATTCTTTGAGCGGCCATTTTAGATGCTGCTATCTTGAATTTCAAAATTTCAATATACATAGTTCAAGGACTGTGGACGTAAGAATTTCTCTTTTCTAAAGAATCTGAATCCGATTTCGGTATGAAAGAAGAAAAATCTCTTATTAAAAAAATCTTTTGACTTTTGTAATCCAAAGTTTATAAAATTGAAGGATTATTTCATTCAATGGTTTAAAAGAAAATGTCCTTAAAGTCCAGCCTTGATGCTAATAAAAATAAAGAAAAAATATTATAGCCTGATTTTAAGAATTAAACGTTGAATTGGAACAAATATACTATTTTTCGAATTTTGGTAGTAGATGCTTGACAAGTTACATGATGCTCAGTTCACATTGCCTCGAGATAGACTGCAAGTCTGAGACTTCAGCTTCACAAAAATTTGTATGAATTTTTTATTGCGTTTTTTACATATCATTTGATTTACATTTTCTGAGTCTTTTGTCAATGTTTGAAACAATTTTACTTTAGAAAACACAAACACAAAATTTCGAAACGATTAAACTGGTGTGATCTGGTTTTTCTTTAAATAATTAAGTTTATTTGACATTTTATCCATGCTAGAATAATGCAAGTTCGCTTAGATCAATATACTGTCAGGAATGATCGAAATTGAACAGTTACATACTTATAATTTTTTCGTTTTATGAACGTGTAATTGAAATAGACTTGTTTCTTTTACGTACGCGACATTCGAAAAACGCTTGAATGAACGTCCGATGTGACGATATTCGATTTAGATGAAGACGTATCCATGTGGATTGCACTTGGCAGCAATTTTGGTGCAAATTCTCGCGATAGTTCCTGCGGGAGTTCTTCGTTTGCTCAATCGACGAGGGATTACATTGTAATCGTTCACACTCGTCTTCTGCAGTAACATTTTTTTCTTATGGCAAATCCGGATGCACGTGGTAAGCCAAGCAATTTACTTCTGAATCTCGACAATTTGTTGCCAAATAAAACCGCGGCTGTCTTAATACGTCGCAAAAATTTAAACTAGAAATAGACTTTTAATCTTCATGATTCAAGAGCAGAACAATTTCGTAAGCTTAACACTTTCCACTGAAACATTCCTATTGATAAAAAAATCTTGTTTATTTCATAAGTTTTCATAAATTCTCATGAAGTTTTATCACAGTATAAATTATTGATTTATTCTCGATGATATGTAATATTTAATACAGTAAGTAAAATAAAGTTATACGTTTTCACTTGCCAGCGTTCGTCGATTAACATTTTAATTATAAAGTTGAATTCTGATTACTTTTTTCAAATCTTGTATATAGAATTATGCAAATATATAGGTTGAACTTAAAAATTATTTTTTCAAATAAGTCAAACTTTATATTTTTTTAAACTCAAATATAATTTATTTTTGTTTAGAAAAGTGTCGGCAAGATTTGATTTTAATTAAATTTTAATTTAATTTTGAATGCTGCTAAGAGAGCTAACCGATTGCAACAAGTGCATAATATGCCATTAAGTAAATTTCTGAAGTGAAATACAAAGTTACACAATAGTGTAACATCTCTCGAAAATTATATTATAAACTGAATTGAAAACAATTTATTCAGTTTAAGTTAGTTTTTTATTTATAAAAACAATGATAACAGATAATTCAATTTACCCTTTAAAGTTTATATAATATAAAAGTTTTCAAAAACGATACTAAAAAATATAGTGTAAACTGTAATATGATGTGTTTCTAATATTTTATATTTTTTGATAAAAGTATAATTTTTTATACTCGAAAACCTTATAAAAACATAATATTTTCAAAAAGGCATTAGAAACTCTTAAGTATATGAAACCGGGCATTAATTTTTTGCAAACGACTTTAAATCGCAATTGTGTAAGTGTAAAAATATGGTACCAAGCTAAAGCTGACAGTTTTGTTGACGACTTAAGAATCAACAGCAAAAAACAGAAAAGCTCTGACAAAAACTGTTGACGGATTTAATTCCTTTAGTTGCTTATATCTATCTTCTGTTCTTTCGTCAGATCTCAGTTCGCATTTTGCCTAGAGCTGCGAAGTATCAGCGCATCCTCTGAAACTTTCTTGCAACTGCCTCCGAAACGGTCGAGTGTGGTTTTTCAAGTATTGCACTTCGAGCTAGAGTTTGCACGCGAGTACAGTAAGTGCGAGACTTCTGTTACTGTTGGAGAACTAGCAAAAAAAAGCTCTGCTTGTGCTTACATTCGAGCTCTTTGCTTGCTTTCCCCCCGCCGTTTCATTCCAACTCGTCTTTCCTTCGTCGCTTTTTCAGTCGCGCATTTAGCCTCACTCTAATATCTGCCTGTCTCTCTCTTTAAACGCCTCTTCACCCATATAGTGTTCTAAACACATCATTTGTATGCGCGGTGGGTACATAAGAAAATTTGCATGAATGTTTGTCTTCGCCTTTACGATGAAAGTAATTTAACCGGAAGACGGAAAGGATGACCTACGGAGTATTGAGCCGCATGGCTGCGTGAAGAAAGGTCAAAGACGACAATTGGTGAAGAATCGAAATTAATGAAATTTCTTTGAATTTACATCACGATTTGTGTTTTACATTAAACGGTCTCTACAATAAAGAATAGAATTTTACGAATGAGGTTCAAACGGAAAATCGTATTTAAGATTTCAGTTGTATAAAAGCTGTTCTTTTAAAATTTTAAATAAATTGCACTTTTGAAAGAAAAGTTAGCTTAGTTTTCATAGATTTTATTCTAACAAAATATATTTGGTTTGATAAAATCAACTTTTTGGATAAAGGATCGAAAATATCCTTTATCCAAAATTTTAGCTAAGATTTGTAATAATATTGTGTATATATATGGAGTATTCCAGGTTAAATGTGCCTCTAACTAAAAACAATTTTTTTACCTGTCAAATTAACATTGATAGGTTATTGTTAATATGTGATAAAATGAAGGTTTAAAATCTTAAATGCAACATACTTATAAAATGGAATAATATTTCGTTAATGTCGTTTAAGATACAACATTTATGAAAATTTTGGAAAAAGAACAAGAATTATCAATTTTGATTTTTGAATGCTTTTTATAATCAAGAAAATTTTCGTAAATATTAATAAATGGTGGATCTTATTAAAAAAGTATTGTTCCATCCTAGAAATCAAGTATATTGTAGCTAAAACTTCAAACAATATTTTAAGATAGGTTTTGTTAATTTGTATCTGGTTCAATTAAATGAAGAAATAGTTTTTTTTTATTTACGTATTGTCACCAATCTATTGAATTTTAAAACAAAAACAAATGAATGTATATTTTAAGATTTTTCAATTCATGCAGACCTACATTTTATTCCATATTTGCATTAAATTTATAAATTTGAATTTGACAAATACAATTTTTTATTTGAATATGAAAAGCCCTATATATAACTATAATGAGTGATTTTTATTCAAGGTTTTTCC
>JABFPM010006284.1:0-10308 GCA_022817325.1 Idris sp. 1 HC-2018
AATTAACACGGATGATGATGAGATAATTAGTTTGGTAACGGGTCTTGCATCTAGTATCAATATTTAATTATAGTTTCTAGTTTTGTTAAAGTGAACACAGTTAACAAAGTTAATATAAGGTTGATAAACACATCTGATGATGTCATTGCAAGTACTTTCATTGTTGGAGGCAAAAATATTTGGGTAAAGGTACCAATCTCCACTGCCGCCAAATCAATCGTCGGGCTACTGGTGGCGTTTTATGTATGGCATGCTTCATTTCCCTCTGGATATGCAAAAACATTGACATACATAGATCAGGAACTTCTCGGCAACAAAAACCATAATGTGATGTCGGTTCACAAGTTTACGAGAGACGTCGAAAACTTGAGACAAAGTCGTTTATAAATGAAGCTCTTGGCAAAAGTCCGTCTTAATTATTAGTTAAATATTAGTTTACTTCAATACATCGCCATTTTCGTGTTTATTTCGTAGTAAAAGATCTGGATATGTGAAGGGGAGGATCGTGGTGAAATTGATCAGAAATTAAAAAAATTAGAACTACTGTCCTTAAATTTTGTGTATAACATTATGCATATTTTTCACTCCAACAAAATTGAAATTAGGAAATAAACATTTTTACTATAAAAGGTACATATTTTATAACAAAAACAGTTGATTATTTTTGTGCAGTATCACAATTTTAAAACAATAAGAAATTTTGTTTGTATTTGTGTTTAAAAATAAGATAAAAGTTAGATTCAATGGCAAAAATTAACCGATTTTTTTTTTATTTAGATAAACATTTACATTTATTTTTAAGAGCTTTAATATAACTGGCTTTTGTTTATAGTTAGATATAACAGCTTATTACCAAGCTAGTATAAGTGAATAAAATTACGCGAAATCATGAATTTTATGTATTAAAATTATGCATAAAGTAATTAACGCTACAATTTTTTTTTCTCTGATCATTTTCACCTTACCTAATCCGGAAATAATAGTTTTCGTTCTAAATATCGTACAAATACTATGATAATTGAAACAAGTTTTTTTAATACTTCTAATCGACTCATTTAGAGATTGTTTCGTGAGTTTACCAGTTACAATGAAGATTAACGTTTTCAGGGCAACTGTAAGACTGATTCGAAATATTGCAATATAAACAGTTTATATTGTTAAACAAGAAAGATAAAACATTTGTATGATACGTTAATATATTTATAAATGTTATTTTGCTGACATTTTCATGTTATTTTGCTGACAAGGATTGTATAGCCACATTGTTTAGGTTTTAAAGTTTATAAGCATAGACTAAATTTGATAAGATTAGCAGAAAAAAAATTCATTGAATAAAATAATTTATAAGACGTAATTTATTTAGTTTTATTAGATTTATTGCCCTTTGAATGAAAATCTATAGTCTTAACAATAGAATTTTTTTTATTATCTTGCAAACACATTGCTTATGAAATAAAACTTTACATTGTACAATCGAAATGTGTATTTTTGTCATAAACTATTGATCTTTTATTTTTTTTTATTTACAAGATATAAATCTTTGAAAATTGTCTGAACTAACCGTAAAATTCGATTAACTCGTGATTCAAGGGCAAAACGTAAATGTTTGCGTCGTGCCTAAAATCAGGAATCACATGAGGAAATATCAAATTATCAATCGGGATCACTGCTTTAACACAATTAGCTGGAGTAGATACATTATATGCGTTTAGATAATTATCGAAAAAGTTAGTTTCCAATACTGTGTAACCGAGTAATTCGTTTACGATGAAAATGTCATTTACAATTCCGAATTTAGGCAAAGATTCCTCAGAAGCTTGTAAAAAAATTATAGACTCGAATAATAGCATAGCATTGAATTATATTAAGATTTGATCTAAATTTTGGATGTATATTACCCAAGGTCCAATAAAAAGTAGCCATTTTATGTTTTTTGGCTGTTGGACCTACTAGATTTGTTGATACCAAATCATCGTAGTAAAAATCAATGGCTAATCGAATACTTCCGTCAATAGAGATCTGAACTTTGTAATAAGAGCCATCTAAAGCACTTCTGTAAATTCCGTCATTGTTATTTTCTGGATTAATAACTTGTGTCCGAATTTCTTCATTAGACAATAACGCTTTTAATTGCTCTAAAAAAGATACATAATATGCAGTATCTTTAATTTCAACGAGATCAGGATCGCGACTTGTATATTTCCATTTCAATGTTATTCCAAGAACAAGTTTTTGTGGGTTAATCATCGAACAATTTTCCTCCATATACTTGTCAAGCAAGTACTTTGTATGGATTTTGGGGAACATGCTTTCTAACTTGGCATAATTAAGCATTATTTCTTCCACGTCGTTTACATTGACAAGATTAGTCTCGGGATCAGAACGACGTCGAATTTCGTCCTAAAAAAGCAAAGCAATTAAAAGAACCGAAAAATTCAACTTAACTTGAATAACTTTTTGTTAGTTTTTTTTCTCACTATTGCACTGAAAGCATTAACTTTTGCCAAGTATACCGTGCCACGCATAACAGAGTCGAGAGCCACCTGTGATGTGTTGCAATTGTCTCGAACGTTTAATAAAAACATAGCTGCTTGCCACTGTCGTTGTTTCAATTTTTGAGCTTCCCTTTCAACCACAGCCACTAATACGATTTTTTTTATGTTCATAATTATATCCAAAACTCATTCCAATCAAAATTATAAACATTAATTCATTTATAAATCAAGCATACCTTCATCATTATTTTCCAGCAAATTTTCATCATTCCTCAACAAATTGTCATCGATAATGTTATCAATATTTTCATGATGACGATAAACATGCTTTCGGAATGATTCCCATTTTCGGAATGTCGCTCTGCAAAACTTACATGCCACATTAAATAATGGGTCATTTTCATAGAATTGAAGGACGTGTTTTAATAACAAGGCTTCATTTTGCGCATTGAAATTGCACATTTCACATTCGTTGTCCATTTTTTACTTAAAAATACTTCAAGATTACTTTTAAGCACAATGACGTTTGTTTGCACTGCAAATAATAGTGTTTCAATTTGAAACATTTTTGTCGTCACTTTTGAAACATTTCAAAGTGTTTTCTGTGCCCAGTTTTAAACCATAAAACAATGTTTAATTTTGAAACATTAGCCGTTTCCATATGAAATGCTAAAACGTTTCTTACACATAATTAACATTAACCTATATTAAAATTGAAACTCGAAATATATTTCTGAAACGAAAATGGACAATTTAAAATGTTCTATGTGTTTTTTTGAAACTGCTGATAATAATATTTTTATAAATCATGTTGTGCGAAATCACAAACATGATTCACAGTTTCAAGTGAAGTGTAAATATTGTAGTGCAACATTTCAAAAGTGGCCTTCATTTAAACGACACATACAACGTAATCATTCGCATCCAAATGAAGAAAATATAGAGCAATTCCATAGAGAAATGATAGTTCATAATCTTCCTGAAGAAAATGAAGAACATTATAACGAAGGTAAATTTTATACATCACAGTGAAAATATATTGATTGCAATAAATGAAATATTATTAAATATTTTGTTACTTGAACAACACTTTATTTATGAGTTTCGATTTTTGAAATGTCGAAACTGAGTAAGCTGATTTTAAAGATTAAATATTTAATTTCATAATTAATTATGATCCTTTTTAATTATAAATTTTATTTCATAATTTAAATTCAATTTTTAAAATTTAATGATGTTTGTTTTTGTATTTAAATGTAATGTTGAAATAAACTTAATAAAAATTTCACTTAGAAGCATAAAATTGCTAATTTTATGTATACAGGTATCCCTTATGTTTATTTTTTTTTTGTTATAATAGTATATGAAATATTATTATTCTGAATGAACATTTTTTTTCAATATTTCTAATACTCTTAAGATTCAGGGATAAAACTAATTTATCTTATTTAATATGAATAAAATGTTAATTTCATTATTGCAAATATTGTATTCATTATCTTTCTTTCTTTTTAGAAAATATTTTATCGACTCTGACACCGGAACAACTACAGTGGTATTCTGGTCAATTTTTATTGAAAATGCGTGAATATTGTAAGACGTCCAGCGCAGCTTTATGTCGTTTAACTGAAGGAACACTTGAAATGTTGAATGTTCAATCCGCTCATTTATTAGTAAGTTTATTTTATTTATCTGGAAATATTATTGAAATAAGTAAAATGATTTATTTTTATTAATCTTATAATCATTATAAGTGTGTTAACTTTTTTGTATCTACATATACTCGTACCAAAAATTATTTTAATCTAACAAAAAAAAGAGGGGGGGGGAGGCAACAGACATTCGTGAATTTAAAAAAAAATTGTATACATTTTTCAGGGTTTGATTCAAGAAGAAGTAGATCCACTCACAAATACAGTCAATTTTGATACAGTAAAAAGAATATTAAAGGCTGAATCGGGTTTCACTGAATCTTTGAATTCTCTGAAATGTACATACAATTTGAACAAATTTTTAGTTGAAAAATGTAATTTGGTTTTGCCTGTAGAAGTACAAATTGGCACAGAGTTGAAGTGGGTGAGAAAAAAAAGGAAATTGGATCTTATCGAAGTTGCTAATAATGTATACATAATACCTTTTTATGAAAATTTGAGGACATTATTATTAAATGATGTCATTAGAGCCAATATAGATAGTCAACGTGTAAGTCAAGATGGCGTGTATAGAAGCGTTATAGATGGATCTTATTATCAACAAAATGTCTTTTTTCAAAATAATGATAACGCACTAGTCATTATTTTATATTTCGATGATTTCGGCGGTGCTAATCCACTTGGTGCTAGTGCAAAGAAATATAAAATAAGCGTATTTTATTGGACAATAGGTAATATAGATCCACGTTGCCGTTCAAAAGAACCAATCTATCAATTATATGCAATCTGTCTGTCTTCACATATTCAACGACATGGATTGTCAAAAGTATTAGAACCACTGATTGCAGATATTCATAGATTACAAGTAGAAGGGATTTCTATCAATGTTGATAATGAAGTAAAAAATTATAAAGGTTCTATTCTCTTCTGTGCTGGTGATAATCCGGCTTCAGCGAAATTAGGAGGTTTTAAGGAATCTGTATCAGCATATCGTCCTTGTCGAAGTTGTATGGTAACAGTAAATGAATATGAAAATATTTTTAATCCACAAAATTTAACACTACGAGATGCAGTTACTCATGAACAACACTTGTTGGATATAAGTGAACCTAATGTGCAGCAACGCACAATAGACTTCTGGAAGCGAAGACATGGTGTTAATACACGAAGCCCTTTGATGAACATAGCGAACTTTGATGTGACTCAGTCTTTACCACATGATGCAATGCACGTGCTTCTTGAAGGAGTTGTTGAAGTGGAGATCAGATCATTTTTACGGTATTGCATACAAGAAGAAGAAATATTCTCAATGGATGATTTTAATACAAGGTTACAGTATTTTGATTATGGATATTTTAGTAAAAATACACCAGCTGAAGTTTTGCAGCAACACCTTGGAAGAAATAGTAGTTTGAAGCAAAGTGCCTCCCAGATGTTAAGTCTCGCTATTACATTGCCTTTTTTAATATCCGACTGGATAGATAATGAGAACATTGAATTACACATACAATGTCACGTTCGTTTACTGCAAATATTAAACCTGAGTCTTTCATATGAAATTAATCACGAAAATGTAGACTTATTAGAATGGATGATCGAAAATTTTTTATTTCAGTTTGAAGAATTGTATGTTGGTTGCTTAGTTCCAAAATTTCATTTTTTACTCCACATTCCCCAACAGATTCGTTTATTTGGACCCGCAAGACAGCAGTGGTGTTTTCGCTTTGAAGCAGAACACCAGACAATGAAATCTCTCATTCCAGTTGTGCGCAATTTTAAAAACTTGCCTTTCACATTAGCATATAGATACCAAACAAGAATGTGCTCTAAATTAGCAACTAATCCTGGAGAATCTGCAAAAAAATGTTTATATCAAGATGACGAAATAAATTTTGGACAGATGGTACTAATTCGTAATTTACCTAATTATTATCTATTCGAAAATATGATCATTGATAATAATTATGACGCTGATTTACTGCAAGTTATGAGAGCTAAGAAAATTGTGCATTATGGTGCTACATTTGAGCCTAATTCTGCATTTGTGTTGCGATGTGATCAATATGAATTACCACTTGTCGGCATAATAAGCGAAATGTTTTTAATTCAAAACGAAATATATTTTATTTTTAAGATTATGCAAACTCAATATTTTCATGAAAAGTTAAATGCTTATTGTTTAATTGAAGCACAAAATGTGGATAGTATTATTAAGTTGGAAAACTTAATATTTCCACACAACATACCTATTTTTAAATATCATGACAATGATTTTGCGGTTTTTCTTTTTCATGAGCGTGTTGAATATTATGGATAAGTAATGATACAAAAAGTTATATATTTAGTCTTGTAAAATCTTTATTACATTTTCAACATATCAATTATTCATCTACATAAAAACATTTCAAATAAAACAAGTTTAATATTAATCTCTACATATTTTCATTATAATTGTAAGAGGTACTTTATTATTTTTGTACCTTAATATCTAAATATTATATTAATTAAATATAATATTGCATCAACTTTTAAACTTATAAACATTTTTGTAAAACTTAATTTTGTTTCTTATTTTCAACATCAAATGAAATGAATAACGCAAAAGAAAATAATATATCACGATTAGATTTGTTGTAATACTTATTCCAATGTGTACGTATTTTAATACGTATGTGATTATGACTTGAAGTACTTCAATCAAGAAAATATGATCTAATATATTTATTTTTTGAAATTTGTCATTGAAAAAAATATTATATAAAATGTAAAAAAAAATAAAGAAATTATGAATAAGACCAAAATAAAAAACCGTGAACTAAACCTATTAATCCTTGGGAAAAAGTTTGATTTCCAAATCGCGGGTAAATAAGTGCACAGATGCTTGTTTATGTTTTTTGTCCTCTAACATTATCTGATTTAAATAAATCAATGTAGAAAAATATGCTTTTGGATAAGTCCTATTCCATACATAATAAACTGCAAGTAAGCAGATCAAGACTTTTGCAACTTCTGGTTCAGGAACCTTAATTCGAATATCGCCGGCAACAATAAAGGCTGAGACTATTCCTTCTTCCAAAGTATAAAATACTGCACGAGGCGAACAACCTTTGTTACTTTTCAATTCTTGGACAGATTTACCACTCTACAAATAATTAATACATTTATAAAATTATGTACAAAATATTCATTTTCATTAACATTAAAATTAAACAACATATGTCAACTTGGTAATCTTACAGTGTCATACCAGTTCACTTGTTTGAAAATAAAATTATTTATGAATTTTTATTTCTGATTTCTTTAATTGAAAACTTATTTTTCAATTTTTTTTAATTAGAAAACATATATATAATAATTAAAAAAATAAATAAAAAATAAAAACATACTTCTGCAATTGTGATTAATGGTTCCAAAATATTTCTGTATCGACCAAGGACCAAACGCTCGTGCAATTTTACAAAATTTTCAGCCTTACTTCTCTCATTTACAGGACTATCGTAAAATAAACAAATGTTTTCAAGAGCTTGGCTTGTAACATTATACAAATCTTCAAAGGTTTTCTTCTTCATAATACAAAATTCACAAATTATCTAGAATATAAAAATTAAATATTAAAAAAAAGGTTAATTAAAATTAATGATTGTCAACTGATGAGTAGCTGTAAAAAAATTATTTAAAAAACGTCATTCATTTTATCTCTTGCAATACTATTGAAAATATTACACATTACTATATTAAAAGTTTATAATTTAGATTTGAATTTCATGTGAGTGACTTCATTTGACAATATATTAGATTATCCTTCTTAAAAAAATACATGTTATACAAAATTACAAATCAAATACCAAGTTGAAAATTTTGAGAAACGGATATTCTTCAATTATTTCTGATATTGTCTCTTTTTGGTTAATTAAAGTACGTCGTATATTCATTGTCTCTTCCATAAGTCTTCTTATGTGTCTTGAATCGTCATTCCCTGTAAATTTCTTCAATTCCTCTAATGCACTGTCCATGTCATTTTTTCCCACATTTCTGTTTCAGCAATATGAAACATAATTATATAATAATAATTAACAAATCATTAATACATAATGATATATATATATATTGTAATATACTTATAATAAAGATTTATTTCAATGTTAATGTTATACTGAATATAAGTTTTCATTTATTGTTATTTATTTGTTTCATTATTAATTTATTAATTTATTGAATTTATGCATTTTTTTTATTATATCTTGTTAAGTTTTTCATTTTATATAAAAATATACATATTTAAAAATGTATTTTTACTTGTTAACACACTGAGCCAATTTTATTGTTTTATTTCCACTGTTATCAGTCACATCAGATTTTCGTTTGCTGTCACCTTCTCGATTAGCTGTTTTTTTCAATCGACATCTAGTATTACGAATACATGTACTTAAACTCTGTTTTACTAAACCCTATAAAAATAAAATACTAATTTAATTTTAAACTGTTTAAAACTGTACAAATGTAATATTATAATAATTATTAAATAAAATAAGACTTATAAATATAAATAACTTACATAATAAGTGTCTCCTCCTTTTAACTCTGGGTAGGTGTCAACAATTGTTTTTGCGTAGTTGACGTAATCGGAACTTGTAGGTTGACCATTTGTTAATTCCATAAGATGAGTTGACCAAAAATGTATGAATCTTGCTTGCTTGTTTCGAAGCTTTTTATCTTGTAAAAACTGTTTTAGCTCCATGTTTAACATTGGAAGTTTTACTGGGTATTTGACACATGGTTTTGTAGTCCCTTTAGTAGAGTTCATTTTTTTGTCTGTAACATTTGGCAATTTCATTTCAGATACATTTGTCACATTACTCAAGACTGTTGGTACCTATAAAAAATATTTTTTATTAATTTTTATTTTATATATTATATTATATATTTTATATATATTATATATAATAATCATATATATTATATAATATATATTTTATTTATATTATATTATATATATAATATAAATATTACTAAATAATATTTCAATTACTTTTAGTACTGTACACATGGTTTTTGTTTATTATTTATTCAATTTTGTACCAATTTACAATCTTTATTTTAATTAAAGGAAAATATCTATTTTATATAAAATTTTCTATAGAATTTTCTATAAAATATAATAAGAAAAAAACCAATTAAAAAAATAATTACAAAATAATTATAAACAATAAATAATTGGTGACATATAAACAATTAATTTTTGTACTTACTACTTCTTCTTCCAATGTGTTTGTACAAGTAATAACATCACTCGACAAATCCGAATCAATTATAGAAAAAGTACAAGCAGGATCAGGTATCAATAAAATTTTCACTTCACTTTCATCATCAATTTTTTCGTATTCTTCTACGTCAAAAAAACGTTTTTTTTTTTATCAAATTTTTGAATGACAATTAAATTGCCGTTGAACATTGCATTCAAAGTTGCATCTTTTTCACATAGTTTTAATAATTTTAAACGAATTTTCTCACAATCTGATTCATCATTTTCTATTATTTTTAACAACTTTTCGCGTTTTTCAATTGTACAGTAAATATTTTTCTCCATTACAAAATGTATTTCGATTAATATTAATAAAATGTCGATTTTTTTCACTGCCGGACGTCTGCTTTGTTTACATGCAGATATGAATATCAAAGTAGACGTATCTGTATTTATAGGTTAAGGTGGTTCTATCGGTACAGTCAAAATAGGATTTTTTAAATACGATATAAGTGGTCTTTTTCCAAATTTTAAGATCAAATATCTCGGATTCTAAGTAGTCAAAGTTATTCATATTTTGGAAAATAAAAAATATTAACGTAAAGAACACTCAGTTAAATTATAAACAAATTCTGACGATTCTGAGTTATTGATAGATCCACCTAAACTAATAGCTTGTCCACACATTGCGCGAAACACGTATAATGTTTTGTTTTTCTTTGTTTCATCAGATTAAGATGTTTTCCTATAGAATAATGTTTTCAAGTATAAACGTTTCTTTTATAATATAGGGTGTACTTTGAAAACATTTTTACCGCATCATATTAAATGTTTTAAAATTAAAAAACATTTCCATATGTTTTCATTTTCACATGAAACATTCGACGTTTTTTTTATATTTGTTTAAGTTTCATTTGTG
>JABFPM010006285.1:0-10307 GCA_022817325.1 Idris sp. 1 HC-2018
ATTGGTCATCAGGAGAACGTTTCAGAAGAGAAACAAAATCAAAACAGTATAACTGCAACTAATTCTGGAAACAAGTCCAATTTACAAAGCAACACAGAAGATCTGGAAGTCCAAGACCAAGAAAATAATCCAATTGTTTCTATATTGAAAATAGCTGCGTTCTCGAAAAATCTTTGAAATTTGAGGACGTTAAAGTTAAAAAAAATCCTTCGAAAGGAAGACCAAAAGGAACACGTAACAACGTTATAGGAATGAAAAAAAAGAGTTCAGTTCTCGTACCTTTTAAAGATTTAACAGATCATGATAAAAAATGTATGATATTAAGTTGGATTATTCCCGAAAAAATAATGGAAAACGTTGTTACAAGAGAATATTTACTAAAAAGTAAAGATCTGCAGCGACCGCTGAGAGATTCCTTTAAAGAGCAAGAGATAAAAATCGAAATGATCGAAGAATATTTTGAAAAACCAGAATTTAATGATTTTATGAAGTTAGTAGCAGAAACGAGAAACTCAAAAAAATACGTTTGTGGTGAATGTCATCAAAGTTTGAAAGAAGATTCAATCAGTTGCGATCATTGTTTCATTTGGGTTGATTTCCAATGCAGTCGGCTTCGAAAATTACCAACCGCATCTCAAAACTGGTTTTGTGGAGATTGCACAAAATTTGAAAAAAACAGAAGTAATTTAGAAAAAAGTTTATACAGCTAAATTGTTAACAATTAAGTGTTTATTACAGTTTATTTGCATCATTTAATAATTATTAAAATGTCTACATTTAAAATAATATAAAAAATTCCTTTAATTTATGTTTCCGAAGACTTCTATATTGTATTTGTAATTTAAAAGAAAATGTACAAAATATTTGTAACAAAACATTAAAATTTATTGTACTTAATTAGTGTAATTGCACAATATTATATAATTAAATTATTAACTAAAATATATATATGACTTAGCAAGGTGAAGATAAGAACTTTTTCTTTTACTATGTACTAATATATAAATTTAATTACAAACTAATAAATTACAATAATAAATTATTAATAAAAAAGCAATAACTTACCTGCAACATAAAAATTTTATATAATAAATTATATTAATAATTAAATCAACAAAATTAATGAAAACAAATAATATAATTTCTTAATCGTCTTTTAAAATTGTATTTATTTATTTAACAGTTATTAATTAATTAACAAATTTCTTCGATATTTTTTAGTCTTTTCATCTTGATATTCTTGGGCGTATGAATATTTTTCATTAGAAGAAACTTGCTTTAAAACTTCTTTTGGAAAAATAAAATTTCGGCAACATTTTCCGAGTCTTCGTAATTAATAATAAATAAATACATTTAATTGTAAGTTCAAAATGATCAAATTTGTATATTACAAATTTGATTTTTAAGAAAAAATATTTTGTTGGTTATAAACTAGTGAAAAAGCAATTATTCTCAATAGAGGAAGTAAATAATTATTTATAATCACAATAAACGAAATAACTTACCTGTTCAATGTACTTACGTACATTTCTTAAATTAAAAATTGCGCTCGTTTATATAAATATAAAATAATGAAGAAAGCAAATTCGTCGACAGTCTCATTCACAAAAATGGCGTACTTTGTTTATAGTCAGATGATCGTTTCATTAGATGACGTTATTTTACAATGATAATGAAAAAACATTTTTTTGATACGCCACCAAATTTACTAAAAAAAATGCAATAATTTTAATTAAAATTGGTAAAGAAAACGTAATTCATGAGATTCCACTAAATTTTTCGCTGAGCATCTTTGAAAACCACTAAATTTAGCGGGAATCCCGCTGAACTAGCAACATTGACTTGAAGTAAACTTAAATTCTTAAAATAAAAAAAATTAGCTTATGATAAATAAAAGTTATATGTAATGTATTTTTGGTAAACTGTATTTTATGTTTTCTACATTTGTTAGTTTTGTTATATTATACTTGTTTAATTATTCAGGGTGGTTTTCATAAATTATGCTTCGTATATGTAATAAAGAAATATTCTTATTTTAAGATATTTGTTGGCCCTGAAAAGGGCCGATTGATTTGTTGCAATTTACTTAGAGCTAGTATATTTAGTGACGGCTTTGGTTCCTTCACTGACAGCGTGTTTAGCCAATTCACCAGGAAGCAACAGACGGACAGCAGTTTGGATTTCCCGGGAGGTAATGGTTGACCTTTTGTTGTAGTGGGCCAAACGGGAAGCTTCAGCAGCAATACGTTCAAAGATGTCATTCACGAAACTGTTCATGATGCTCATAGCTTTACTGGAAACGCCAGTATCAGGGTGCACTTGCTTCAACACTTTGTAGATATAGATAGCATAGCTTTCCTTCCTCTTGCGTTTCCTTTTCTTGTCGGTCTTCGAGATGTTCTTCTGGGCCTTTCCTGCCTTCTTGACGGCCTTGCCGCTAGTTTTCGGTGCCATAGCGAATTGTTTCTGAAACGAGTTCTAACAATCAACTGATGCACGCAGTCGCCAGTCCCCTCTTTTTAATAGAATCGTGCAGCTGCCGCCGCAGGTGCTCTGTTCTGAGTGATGCGGGAGCCTTGTTCAGAAAGACCGCAGGAGTGGGGATACCTTACCGCTAGAACCTATATAACGAGGGGCTTAGAGCAATCTAGCCATTCTTGTATGTTTCAGTGAGCCGTACAAATCTTATATACTTTCAATATGTCTGGCCGTGGCAAAGGAGGCAAAGTTAAGGGAAAGTCAAAGACCCGATCCACCCGGGCTGGACTTCAGTTCCCAGTCGGTAGAATTCACCGTATGCTGAGAAAAGGCAATTACGCCGAGCGAGTTGGTGCTGGTGCCCCAGTGTACCTGGCAGCAGTTATGGAATACCTGGCTGCTGAAGTTCTTGAGTTGGCCGGCAACGCTGCTCGTGACAACAAGAAAACCAGGATTATTCCCCGTCACTTACAATTGGCCATCCGTAATGACGAGGAATTGAACAAATTACTATCTGGAGTTACCATCGCCCAGGGTGGTGTCCTCCCCAACATTCAAGCAGTCTTGTTGCCCAAAAAGACTGAGAAAAAAGCTTAAATTAACATTACTAAATTTTATCTAAAAGATTGTCAACAAACCGGCCCTTTTCAGGGCCACAAATAGATACAACAAAGAATATTATATTATTACAAGTTAAATTTGTTGTGTTGTTACATTGCCCAGTTTTCAAAAAAGTTTTATATTATTCGAATAAATGAAAACCATTATTGTTTAAAGCTAACTCGTCCAAGGACTCAAAATTTAACCAATAATTTGGCTAATATCTGTACCGTTTAACAAATTCAGTTGACATTTTTTACAAATATTTATGAGTAGAATACATCAAATTATTGTGCCGAAAAGAATATTAAAATTTATTTTTGTGTTAATAACAAATTTATTGTGCAATCTTTTCTAGAAGTTATGAGTATATCAATTTTTATCCGATTTTCTACTAATTGACATCAAAAAATTCAAAATTTT
The DNA here is from genome assembly GCA_022817325.1 of Idris sp. 1 HC-2018. Classification (NCBI taxonomy): domain Eukaryota; kingdom Metazoa; phylum Arthropoda; class Insecta; order Hymenoptera; family Scelionidae; genus Idris; species Idris sp. 1 HC-2018. The sequence goes on from JABFPM010006285.1 coordinate 3,502, forward strand.
AAAAGAAATAAATCTCTAAAACAGAATTTTATCAGTATTTACAGTTTAGTAGCTACTTTATTTGTGTAAGAACGACAAAAATAATTGTTAAGAATAATTAATCATGTCACAAAATGTTTTGAGTTAAGTTGGCAGCAATTATGTCACCGACATGACAAACTTGAGTATGTAAATTTAGGTTTGTACTTGTCTAATCAAAATTCATGTGTATGTTTTGGAAAGAAAAGTAAGCATGGCAAAATAAAAATTAAGAGTTATTTTATCCGTGTGTAAGACAAAAGTGTAATGGCGATCAGCGATTATCATGACTGAATTTTGTAATCTTAAATGAGTAATATTGATAAAACAGAAAAGGTATGATTAAATTAATACAAACAATATGTACATTTTTCTTTACACGTTTCGCCTAATGAAAATAATTCTTTTTTTGTTAATAGTCTAAATTTCTATTTAAAACAAAAATTATTCACTTTGATATAAGAATTGTACTAATTATTTTCTTTAGATTGTCAGATACTTTTTCTTTTGTAAGTTCCTGATTAACAATAAACAATTATTATCTTTAACTAAATTGTTAAAAATAATTTTTAACCTTATTTAATTAAATTTTTTATCAATGAATAAATTTATACTTTTTATACTTCTTTAGTACAAATTTACATAATATAAAAAATATTTGCTAAATTATTATAAATGCTTGGATAATAAAATTCTAGTAACCAAATGATTAATTTGTTCTTAGATGGAAACCTGCGACAGTTAATTAAAAGTAATTTTAAAATTATAATATTTTAATTCAAATAAACTATTTGTGTTATCATCAAATACAACTCATTTTGCAATGTTCTTTTTAATCATGTTACATATATTTGTAAAAACCGTACACATGGATGTTCATTTTTAAATAATGAAATGTGATTAAGCTTGCATATTTTGGCAAAATATTACTTTAGTATTCCATTTCAAACATCAACTATAAAAACCACATAAAAGTAATATTTAATTTAAAAAAAAAATCGAAATTGATAGATATTTGTGGAATCACCCATTTACAAGATACAACGTACAAAAATAATTTAAACTGAATAAATTACATATTTTGAAGTTTTTAAATAAATAAATGTATTCTTAATATTGAAATATACGATAAAATCATAATATTGGATTAGTTGCATATTGATGCTCATGTTTTTTTTTCAACTGACGCAATTATATTTTCCAAACTTTATTTTTTATAAGAAAACCTTATGTAAGGTTTTTCTTTTTTCCATAGTTGGAAAAATAGAAAAAATTAATAGCTTAACAGAAAAATTAAATTGTTTTCAATATATATGCATGTAAAATTGAAAATAAAAGTAAAGAATTTACTCATTATATACAAGTCGTATTAAATAAATATATAATTTAAAAAACTTGTACATTTATTAATAAACTTAACTATGTATCTAAGTAATTAAACAAAATTTATTGCTTAATTTCGTTAATTTAATATGTATACCATATATACCCTTGCGGAATGGAGAAACGCGTTTAAAATGCGTTGCGTTTCTTTTTCCCAAAGTAAAACACATTTGTAACTTAAAAAAAAAGCTTTTGATGTTTCGACTTCAATTTGACAGAAATATAACACATTTTTGGCATTATCTTGCAACACAAGTGTAACGTTTCTTAAATTTAGTTTTGTTGTCAATAAAACACATTTGTGTTACATATAATAATGTTTTTTTATTTTGTGGTTTTAATTTGACGCTATTGCGATGCATTTTTGAAATTTCTTTAAAGCGGAAGTACTAGCCCCAATAACCAGCATTAATGCAAACTTTATACTATTGGCATGGGAAAAATTATAATCGCAAATTGTTTTAAGTTTTATTTGCGATAAAAGCAATTATTCACAAGAAAATTTAGATTATTGAATTGCAAATTTTTAACATTTTCGGTAGACAATAACATTGACAATACTTGAGGACTTTTAATTAAAATCGGTCATTAAATGATAGTTTTTACTGACATATGTAAGTGTTATTGAAGCAAACAGACAATCTGCTTTACCGCGACCAGCGACTTACAACGCAGTATGCATACAACAATTTACACACATACATAAACACTTGACTTAGCCTTTTCTTGCTTTCAGTTTTCTTGCTTCGTTCCTCCACCTTATCTTGCTGAACCGAGAAACAAGTTTTATTGGCGCGAAATTTGAATTAAATTATTAGCATGTTATATGAAATATGAAAATTAAGATTTTATACAAAATATTTAATAAATCAATAATAATTTTACTCTCATTTGACTGTTTTAATTATAATGTTTCATAAACAATATTTATTATTTCAATTATTTTCAAAAAATTTCAAGGTGAAAAATTTTAAAATTTAAGCTGAATAATTAAAAAAAAAAATTCAATAATAACATGAAAAAATATTTCAGCCAAAAAAATAATAAAAAAGTCGGAACTGGCTATTCGGACAATGAAGTGGATTTAAGTGGATATAACGTGGATTTATCGTAAAAATAAGTTGATTTAAAGTAGATGTAATGTGAATAAATGTTGATTTAAGTGGATTTTTGTGTACATTCGGAGCTTTTAAACTTACATAAATCCACTGACGAAGTGAATTTATGAGCTTTTATATTTACATAAATGTACCGATTATGTGGATTTAATGAAAATTTAATGTGAAAATAAGTTGATTCTTGTGGATATAATGTGGATTTAATGTGAAAGTAAGTTTATTTAAAGTGGACGTAATGTGGATTTAAGTGGATTTTTGTGTATATTCACAATTTTTAAATCTACATAAATCCACCGACTAAGTGGATTTAAGTAAATAAAAAAATGTGTATTTATAAACTTTTAAATTTACATGAAATCATCATACTTTTTTGACAGCAAAGAAATGCTTATTTTTGAGCGGGAAATTTAAAAATTCATTATCTATGTAAACGAATACAAATGACAAAAACTAACACAAAATAAATAATAACGATACTTCAAGTATTATTTATTACTTGATACGACTTTATTTTCATAATTTTTATCATTTACAATAATATAATCTTATCAATTATTATTTAAAATCTTTCACAAATAGTTAAAATAAATAATTTATTTAAATATAAACTAGCACAGTAATAGAATTTTTTTTAAAAAAAGTTTAATACAATAAAAATATTTTATATTATAAATAATTAGAACAATAAGAGTTATACAGAAAAGGTGCTTGGCAGCTAATGGGTAAAAGAATTAATTATTTTCTACCCTTGTTAAAGGTTTATAAGAGATTATTGGAAATCATGACAAAAAAAAACTCTTTAAAGAAAACCTATGAATTTTTTGCAACAGAAGTTTCATGACATTGCAATGAAATTTCATAGCAAATCATTAAAGAATAAAAATGATCTGTCAATTTAGGAATTTTTATGATATTTTATAGAAAATTATAAGTATAAAAAAAAGATTCTCATTCACTTATGATTTCTTATAAACATTCATGAATATATAAAAAGTTGAATTATCATTTCTTTTCTTCAATGATTCGCTATGAGATTTCATTGCTCTGCTATGAAATTTCTGTTGCAAAATCCATAGATTTTCTTGAAAGTGTTTTTTATCAAGATTTACAATGAACTTTTATAAACCTTTAACAAGGGTAGAGGTCTTTTTCTGTTGGGTTATCAATGGACAATTATTTTTTATTTTTGATAAATGTATTTGTAATATCTTTTGGTCTTCCAACAATTTTTATTGGCAAAGGTGCAGATACTACTTTAAAAGTTGGAACAGAAACAATTTCATTATTTTGATTTTTCACTAATTTAAGATTAGTACCTTTACGCCATAGTAAATCAATTTTTTTTATACAAATCAATTTTTGTTGATTAAAATTGTTTGTATCCATAATTTTTTGTTTCATTTGGATTAAGATTTTTCGCCTTGTGTTAAAGTTATAATTTTTGTCGCTGTTTTGATTCAAACTATCCTTATTTATAACTATTTTCAAATTATCATGAAATGTGACCATAGCCTCAAATACATTCAACTTTTTTTCAAAATTTATACCAGTTGATAATTGAGCAATGGAAATTAAATTATTAAGTAGAAGGGATGCTTTTTCTTTTTCATTCGAGTTGCTTTCTTTCAATTGGTCATATTTTGTTATAGTAGATTGAGCAGCATCGCCTTTCTCATGGGAAGCTTTAATCAGTTTGTGTACACGCAAATAATAATCTTTTGTCCATCTTGTGTCACACAATGTTTCTTCAAACAAATTTAAATTGAATTTAGACCTCACAGCAAACAAGTGTCGACATGGTAAAATGAATGATTGAAAAGTTGAACATTCACATTTTTGTATTGAACAAACAAACATAATGTTCTTCATACGTACAGAGCATTCTTGGTCATCTTCATTGATAGATAAAATATAAACGTTATGACGCATTTTCAGTTCATCGACTACTTTGCAATATGCAAATTTTGTTAACAGATTTTTATATTGTTTCTCAACGTCCGGCATATTAACTAAAGTAGTTTTCAAATAGTTAATACTCACTGCATTTTCATCTTGAATGTATTTTGTTTCTAGCCACGTAAAGAACCCTTCAAAAACTTTAGCATTGAACTATGTTTTTTAATTATCGCTTTAATTTTAGCATTCGTACTTTCGAGTCTGTTATTAGTAAAATTTCCCAAATTTCCACGGGACATGCCAAACACAGTCCACTGAGACCGTTTCTCGTGCCAATTTTTATTGAAATAATCAGTTACTGTTTTGGGACAAGTTTGTATAAAATGATTATACGTCCGCATGTAATCGTGATCAGACAAACTGTAGATGAGTTTTTGGAGTAATGATAAAGCTGTTATTCTTTCTTCTACAGTAATTTGCAATTTGTCCTTGGTAATTTCACGTTCAAATGTTTGCGTAGTGTGAAATATACATAAGTATACTGGAATATCTGGAAATACGGCATTGAGAGCTTTCAGCTGAGCAGGTGATTTGTCACCCATAAAACACTTTATTTTTTCTGCAGTTTCAGTGTGTTCAGATTTGAATTGCTCCAAAAACCATTGGATTGAATTCGCAGTCTCATTTTTCAGCAAAGAGACTTCAGCGACTTTACTTCGACCGTCAGAATCTTCAATAAGAAGTAAATTCAAAGTAAGATTGTTTCTTAATAATTTATAGGTACCGTCAATAAAAATTATTTCTGGCCATGCATCAACTCCTATTCTCATTGCATCTGTCGAAAAGTATAAACCTTCGAGTTCCAAGTCTTCATTGTGTAAAATTTTAACATCAGCTCCTGAAAAAAAAAATATTAATATTTACTCAATTATGTTGTTTATTATCATAAAATTTTGAATTATATGTGTACGATTGATATAATTGATATAAGCCTGAGTTTGAGCATTTTTATAAATGAAAATTTTAGTTAATGTAATATATACGAATAAGATAAAGTTAATGGCGTTTACAATTGAGCAAGAAAGAGAAGACAAAAACGACTAACATAAGGCGGTTTGGATTTTTATATTTACTGCTTTTATATAAATGTTAAATTTTATACCTTTATTTTGTATATATTGTAATGACTCTTCTAGTATATGTTCATTTGGATTTTTTGATATTGCAGCCATATTACATAAATCTTTACTTGTAATCTTTTTAGATTTATCTTGGAAAACTTTCTGTTGAATTGGTTTTTTTTTGCAACCCAGTCGTATATATTCTGCAATTACTTTTTTATAATTGGGAGACAATCTTCTTACCTCTGGAAGAGTATCATAAAAATCCTATAAATTAATTTTTATGAAATTGAAATGATTGAATATTATATAAATGGAAATATAAAAATATTATATTATCTTATGTAATAAAAATAATCAATATAAATTTATGTAGATATGTAAATACTCACTTTTGAATTTTCATGAAAACTATGTTTCAAATTTAATGTTTTTATTTCGAATACGTTTTTCTTCTTATCAAGTGAAAGGTAAACAAAAGCAGGACATCCTAGTTTAAAAGACCTAAGAATACGAGGCGTTATACAGAAATTTAATAACTCGATAAAATAAAAAGATATTATTTATATATAAATTGATGATAATTTTAATGATCTATTTGTCAAAACAAACGATATTTAATAACAATATAACTGATATAAACTACTTCAATATGATAATTACTCTTTTTGTCTCAATTTTGCATTTGATTTTTCATGTCTGTATTTTCCAAACTTGCATTCAAATCGCATTTGCCTATATTTGAAGTTTTGTTTTGTTATGGCATTTTCTGTTTTTGGCAGATAATTAGAAGACCTTTTTATAAAAAGTTCTTTTTCTTGAGGTCCATAAGCTTTAAAAAATGCTTCAACTTCTGCGTAGCTGTTAAATGTCATTCCAATAGTTGGTGATTCCATATTTAAAATCTGAAATACAAAAAGCATTAAGAATCATATTTGATCAACTTTTTCAGTTGTATTACTTCTCTTACAAATTTTGAGAACTATTTGTCAACTTTGTCTCAAAAATGCTTATTTTCAAGTTTAACTTTAATGACTTTACTTTTTAGTCATTTTGTCTTATTTACAATGTACAAAATAAATTTTAGTATATTCTCATTTTATAATTACTTTTAGCTGTAAACATAAATTAGTAACACTTGATCAGTAATGATGAAACTGAATTATTGCTAACCTCTTTAAACAATATTGACGATTCGTATAAAATTGTAATGTATCTATAAATTTGTTTCAATTAGTCAATTCAAATACTTGTTAACACTTTGGATGCA